>VWYK01026346.1:71156-162082 GCA_013399775.1 Semnornis frantzii | reverse complement strand
CTCAGTTCCAAGCCTTGCTGTGTTGACTTGGATGGAAATCAGAAAGCAAGGGTCTGAACAAGATTCTGCTTGTAGTTCACACACCCTCCTCTGAAAAAAAAACCCAAAAGGATTAAGAAAGCAACTTGATCTCCACTTCCTAAGTCTGAATTGGCTGGAAACTGCTGGAACTTCAGGTCAAAAAAATTTAACATGAGAAAACCCCTAAATTCTGACTGTCAAAACAAACAAACAAAAGAGTATTTTTCCCAAAAACTAAGAGATGACATTGGAAATGAGGAGAGGAGCCATTCTGAGTCCTCCTGCAGCATTTTCACTGTCTGTGACCCTCAAAGGGACTGTTGCAAAAATACTTTGGGCAAAAACACACCCAGGAGAATCTGTCCTGGAAACCCCTCACCCAGGCTGGTTTCCACCAAGGATTTGGTTACAACAGGGAGAAGAACAAAGGGAGGCACTGCTGATGAGCTTTGGGCACCTGCATGCTGAACATGATCAACCATGGGCAGAGAGAGCTCAAGTGAAAAGCAGGGCTTGGGAGGCTTCCTGGGAGTGGGGATTAGTGAAGGCATAAAATAATAGAGGGTTTTATGGGTTGGAAGAGACCTCTAAGATCATCAAGTTCAACCCAGCACTGCCAAGTCCATCATGTCTACACAGCTTTTAAAGCCCTCCAGGAATGGGTACTCTGCCACTGTCCTGGGCAGCCTGTTCCCCAGGTTGTTCCTCATGTCCAACCTAAACCTACTCATCAAAAAGGAAGTGGAAAAGGAGAGTTATTCTTTCCTTATTCCAAACTGCATGAACAGCCAAGAGAAGGCAAGGTCCTAAATGCACCATCTCTTTATGAAGTTGTCCGAGCTCATGTGTGGCATCACTCAGCCCAACTACTCCAGTTTTACTTCCAAATAATTGTCTGATGTGCTTTGCAACCTCAAGCCTCCATCAATCTTAGGGCAGATGCCAAACCATGGGACACCATCTGCATCTCCATAGCCATCCAACAGCCCATCAGCATTTAATGTACCATTCCCATGGCTACAGGGACCAGAAAGCAAAGATGCAGAGACCACCAGGAATGCTCCCTCATCACATCTACCAGCTGCTGGCATGAAAACCATGAAAAAGAGCACAAAAAGGCCATCTGGCCTCTTCTTCCATCACTTCTGCCACTCTTGTCTAGCAGCAGTAGAGATAAGAAAGTGGCCTGGAAACCAGGGTGGGATCTTGCACAATGAGGCTAAAATAACTTTACAAAAGCAGCTTTATCTTAGTATTTCCCAATTTCAAGACATGAACTTTGCATCCTTCACATTCTTTTCAACATAGGGTTTGGATTGTTGGTTCTTTGTTTTTTGTTTTTTGTTTTGTTTTGTTTTTTTTTAAGTGTGGTTTTAAGGCAAAAACATTGGAAGTGACATGGCAACCAGGCCAGAGAGGCTGTCTCCAGGCCCTGGGGTGGGTGTGTGATGGACCTGTGATAGTTTGTTTTGGGGAGGAATGTCACACTTCTTCAGGCCAGGAGCACTTCATTCTGGAGACTGATCTGCATAAGGAGACAAAGCTGCTCAGTAAAAAACTAATTTACTCCTTCTTGTTGCTGGTGAGCCAGATCACCAGTGGTTGTGAAGCCACAGAGCTGCACCAGCTCCAGCTCTACCTGATGCAGTTCAAATCTAACAGTCAGTCATTTCAATAACAAAACAAGCTCAAAGACTTCAGCAAGGTTCCAACACTTAAATCCTTGGCTTTCCATATCATCAAGCTGCAGTCAGCACTAGGACAAGCTGCTGTGCCCCTGGACTCAAGCAGTTCACCAGTGCTCATGGTGGATCCACCTAACCCAGGTCAGCATGGTCTAGTATAGAGGGCAGGCAGATTTTAGGGTCTCAAGTCCCACGGCACTTCTGCAACCCCCATCTCTCCTCATGCTGCACGACTTCAGCCAGGGCCACTTGAAATGCCACCCAGTTTATTCCAGCAGGCAGATGGAGGAGGGTCCAGGTGTCTTCAAATTTTGTCCCATTTTGCAACATATTCACAACCGCTTTACACAGAGAGAGGTAACAGAGTCTCTAAGGACTCCTGTGATCACTTGGTCCACAGCCCATCCTTGTGGTTTCAAAAAAAACCCTGAAAATAATCCAGAAACACCTTGGGAAGGCTGCACTTGGAAAGCTCTGTACCACAACTGTCCAGTCCAAGTAACTTAATGACCCTTGTAAGAATTTTCACATCCTTTCCCTACAGGAAGACCTATCAGCCTGGCTGCAGAGCCCACTCCTTGGCATGAGTCCCATCAACCTGGGCTCTTCGTGGTTTTCCAGCTTCTTCAGGTTTCACCAAATTTCTTTCCACTTCACCACCTTGTCAGAAGAAGAGTCCAAAACTGCACTTAGGTTTCTGAATGCATCAGCGTTTTGCTTTCAAATGAGCCAGGCTAAGCTCAGCTGGAGATGCTCTTGGACACTGGGGAAGAGGAGATATGAAGGTGGAGCTAAGCCAGGCTGGGTAATTACAAGACAGCCTTCATCAAAGTGAAGCTAGATCAAGTCTAATCACAACTCCAGCATCCACTTGTGCCAGACCATGCCCATAAGAATCCAGCAGCTACAGAAATGTCGAGAAGCACCAAGACATTCATGTGTCAAATCACCCAACGAGAGGCTTCAACAATATCTGCAGCTTTTTGCACTGTGGGACCTGAAATGTCATGAAGGCAGCTTGGGGCTCCTCATGGACAGACTTCCTTCCACAAGGGATGAAAATCTCTTGTTGGTTTCAAGGGTGAGTAACCAAAACCAAATGTTCATAGACTTGTAGAATTATTTAAGTTGGAAAAGATCTTTAAGATAATTGAGTCCAACCATTAACCATGCCCACCACTAAGTTGTATCCCCATCTACACGACTTTTAAACACATCCAGGGACCACCTCCCTGCTCCAATGCCTGCTCCCTGTTCTGATGCCTAGCAACCCTTTCAGCGAAAAAAACTTTCCTAATGCCCAGCCTAAACCTCCCCTGGTGCAGCTCGAGGCCATCCCCTCTTGTCCTATCACTGGTTCAAGCAAGAAAAGCAGCATCCATGTCTCTTAAATACATGGGTTTTTACTACCACCATTTTATTTCCATCTCCTCTTCCCATAGAACATCTTACTCATTGGCCTCTCTTAGCTCCTAGGCATTTTCCAACCATGTAGGCTCGGAAGCAAACTCCAGTAGGCATGCTGCATGCCCTGGATTGCTGGTTTTAGATGGACCACAACTGTCGCTAGGAAACTCAGCAAAAACTAGTGTCTGAAGTGTGAAATGTTTCTGCCACCAGAACATTATTTTGCTTTTAGTCCAGTTTTCGTCTCAGATTATTGGTTGCCAAAAGTCTTGCCACCTGAACAAGCCCAACCAGTTCTCACCACATACCTCTGCTGAAACCAGCTCCAAATGCAAATGCTAATTATGTGTTGAGGGCAGAGGAGATCATTAAAATAAATTACCTGAATTCTGAAGCCCATAAACTGTCCTCCTCTGCAATTAAAAGTAATTTCAGATTTCAGTTCACTTTGTCACCTTGTCGATCTCTCTCCAAGTTGTAAATTAAACCCAAGAACATTTATTAAAAGCCTGTGAAGTTCTCTCTAATAAATAGGCTTGTAGCATTGGCAAGAGGAGCAGACGCAATGCACGAGTCACGCTCTCCAGGCTGCAAACCTCCTCAGACTATCAACAGATTCAGCAAGTCACCAAGCTGCTGCTGCTGCTGCTGGACCCCAGCACGGATGCAGAGCTCTGGTCTCACCTGATACAGCCTTGCTTGCCCTCAAACACACACAGCTCTTCTTTCCCACTACATCGCCCTGCCTTAAAAGCTTCACACAACTCCCCTTCCCTTCTACATTGCCCTTCTGAAGAATTGTATCTGTGCATTCCATCACTGCAGCACCTGTGGATGGTGAACACCACGCTGCTCACCTTTTGTGCCCCACATGGGACTGGCAATCTCATTTCATACAGCTGGTAGAGATGGTGTTTGCTCTCTCTTCCCCAGCCATCTTCTGGCTACTGCAGCCCCATGGTGACTCCACCACTTCCCTGCGCAGCCTGGTCCAAGGCTTGACAACCCTTTCCATGAAGAAATTATTCACCGTGTCCAACTTAAACTCCCGTAGCACAACCTGAGGCTATTTCCTTTTGTCCTATCACTTGTACTTGGGAGAAGAGACCAATCCTCATTTTGGCTCCACCCTCCTTTCAGGGAGTTTACATTGCCAGAAAGTTTCCCCGCGGCCTCCTTTACTCCAGGCTGGACAATGCCAGGTCCATCAGCTGCTCCTCATGAAACTTCTGCTTTATACCCTTCACCTGCTTTGTTGCCCTTCTTTGGAAACACCCCAGCAGTGGGATAATCCCTGGAGCACCAACTAAAGCGGCATGTGTCGTTACTCTTTGGGCTGTTCGTTTTGTGCAAGATCTCACTTTGGCCACAAAGATTGTAGAAGTAAAAAGATCCAGGTTCACTGCAGCTCAACCCACCAGATTGGTCCTGATGCTCCAGCAGCAGTCTTCATCACTCAGAGAAGTGGAGGCATCAGTCCCTGTCTGACTGCTCTGTGGAAATCCAGAGTAAACATTTGACATCCACTAGACTAGCTCATTCATCCTGTGACAACACATCCCTCATTGTCCTCCAGACAAGCTCTGCTGTGTTTCTCTTGCCTGACCTTTCCAGCGAGGCCCCCATTGCCTTTGGTGACACCACACCCTGGGGCCACATTCTTCCTGCACTTCACCATACTGGTGCATTGTGCAGTAGGACACGACGGCCATGACGTCATCACACGGCCGAAGCATCAGAGCCCATGGTGCCCACAGCCCTCGCTGGTGCCAGCAGACCTGCCGTCGCTGGGCTGGGCTGGCCGCCGCCAGCCCGCGTGGGCAGCGACCAAGTAGGTGCCAAGACCCCACCAGTCCTGGGGAAGAAATGCCCACGGGTCTGAATGCCATCAGCAACCCCAGGCTGGCAACACATCCATGGCGTTTATTGTTCTAGGGCACAAGAGCTCTTTGGGGAAGAGGAAAGCTTCATGAAGCGCCTTGGTGGAGAGCTCAGACCGAGTCTCTGCATCACTATTGTGCTCCGAGATAAAACTGGCGACGGCAGCTGGTGGAGTGCCTGATGCTGCCTTTATGTGCTCTGCTCTGGAAAGCCGTTCCCAGCAGGGAAAGTGACCCCACACTCACAGAAAGGGACATTCTGCAGACTGGCAACAGCCAGGCTCTGGCTGGGAGGCTGTCTCTGAGCAGCCAGCCTTGGGCTGTGGCTCAGCTGGGAATGAGGGTGGCAGTGGTGAGGTGGACATCTAAACCTCAGGGGCAAGCAGAGCCATAGAGTGGTTTCGGCTGAAGGGACATTTAAAGGTCATTTTGTCCAATCATCCTGCAGTCAGCAGGGACATCTGCAACCAGAGTAGGTTCCTCAGAGCCCCAAACAACCTGACCTGAAACAGTTTCAGAGGTGGGGCATTTACCACCTGTCTGGGCTAGGGTCTATCAGCAGTGTCAAAAATTTCTTCCTTTACCTAGTCTGAATCTCCTCTTTTTAGCTTAAAACCATCACCCCTTGTCCTGTCACAACCATTTTGGGCATCTATCCTTAGCAGAGTGGAAGCCTAAGACCATAGAATGGTAGCAGGGTTGGAAGGGACCTCTAGACATCAATTTCAATCCCCCTGCCAAAGCAGGATCACCTAGGGCAGGCCACACAGGGATACATCTAGATAGATTTTGGAAGTTTCCAGAGAAGGAGACTCCACAACCTCTCTGGGTAGCCTGTTCCAGTGCTCTGACACCCTCACAGCTAAGAAGTTTTTTCTCATGTGCTGCATCCTGTTCTGAAGGGGCATCCCCAAACTTAGAGATGAACTTCCTCTGCTGAATACCCGCAGTCACACTACTTTCAAAACTCTGTGCTCTAGATGTTTACTATGACCACATGCCTCAGCACAGACATCAAGGGGAAGGGCCATTGGATGGGCAGTGCAAGAAAATCATGATTTGATTAATCAACAGCAGTGCATGGGAGTGGTGGAGTTGAGTGTTGTCACCTCAATGCAGCACCAGCTTGTCGGTGATGCAGGACAAGTCACTTCGCCCAAACGTCTTCTGTCAAATGGGCACATACTGACTCCTTCATTGAGATCTGTCACAAATCCTCATTTGAGAGCTGGTTTTGGGCTCCAGACACTAAATGATGCTGCATTTTGGACATGCTTATGGAAAAAAACACTCAGCATCTTAGAGACACCTGCTGATCCACAACATCAAGTCAACTCCAAGCCTCTGCAGTGACTGCAGAGGCATGAAGAAGAGAGAAGAGACCAAAAGCATCACCCTGGAAAGTCAAGACGTGCCAGGAGCCACCATACAGACAGACCTTTGGGCTGCCAGCACCATGCAAGATGTGTCTTGCTGCCACCCACCCCATTTCTCATTTTCTCTTTTCATGGTTTGGCAATTAAAAGCAATTACAGTCTAGTCATGTTCATGGACTCAGAGGGCACCCTGAACGAAGGCACCAGAGACACCTCTCCACAGAGCACCATTGCCAGCTCCAAGCCACAACACTTCCAGTTGCGTTCCTCGGTTGCGACGGGGCAAAGTGGTGGGGAGCTGGGACGTCTGGAGAACAAAAGGCCTACACAAAGGTGTTCCTGCCCGACTTGAAGCGCAGCCCCGGCTGCTGATACAGTCTCCAAGATGGTAATTATGGCTGGCTTTGAAGACTAACGTGTGCAGAGTGCACTTTCCACACCTATTTCACCCAAACGACAACACTTACCTCATCCCCTGCGTACCTGCTCCTCCGAAGCCCTTTGTAGTCGTGCCAGGGCAGCTCATTACTGCTCTCAAATGTAGCTTCTTCTGGAACAAGAGACAGGAACTTTATGTAGGGAAAAATGCTAAATGAAAAAGGTTACTCTGAATTACAGCTCACATGACCATGAGAAAGCTGCCGCCTTTTTTTTTTTTTCCCCCTTTTAATTATTATTATTTCAACCCATTCGATGAGGGGAAATAAAAGGATTATGTTTCCAAATGGATGTCTATTGTGCACAACTTGCACATGCCCAGTTCTGGCTGGTCCTTGACCTGTCACCCTTAAGGACTCTCCTCTCCCAAGTCTTTTCTCATCTCCTTTTCATGCTGACCACCTGTATCATTTGTTAGTGCAACCCGAAGACAAAGCCAACAAAATTCCTTGTGAGAGATGAAAACTTCCTGCCATTTTACCCTGTAAGTGGCAGATCCAGAGGAGCGCTACAAAACCAGAGTGGGCTTTCCCAACATCGGCCTTGCAGGACAGCAAGTAGAGTAAGAAATCTGCTCTGCTACCCCCAGTGATGTTACTGAGGCAACATGAAAGGTAAACTCAGATAATATCAGAAAGCTCTGCCCAAGTGATGCAGAAGATAAAGCACATTTGCCCAAGAAAACACTCTGAGTATACCTTTAAAATGCCCTTAACCAAGTGGAGCTGAGACCAAGAACCATGGCAGCAGTGCAAACAAGTTCTGCAGAGCACTACACAGCAGCATGGCTCAATCCTTCTTCACAGGCTGGACTGGGCCAGCTAATCCCCACCACACTCTGCTCATACCCACCCAGTGTATATTAAAATACACAGGGGGTCCTTAGCAGCCTGTGTTTGAGTACACATTGGGTGGGTATGACCAGAAGCTGGACGTGACCCAGCAATCTGCACTCATAGCCCACAGGCCAGTCAGGTCCTGGGCTGATCCCCACTTGTATGGGCAGCAGGTGGAGGGAGGGGATTCTGCTCCTCTGCTCTGCTCTCCTGAGACCCCACTTGCAGTTCTGGGGTCACTCCTGGAGCCCTCATCACAGCAGAGACATGGACTTGCTGGAGCAGGGCGAGAGGAGGCTGCAGCAATGCTGGGAGGGCTGGAAGCCCTCTGCTGTGAGACCAGGCTGAAAGAATTGGGGTTGTTCAGCCTGGAGTAAAGAAGGCTCCAGAGAGACCTTCTGGTGGCCTTTCAGGATTTAAAAGGGCTGAGAAGAAAGCTGGGGATAGACTCTTGAGCAAGGCCTGTTGTGGTAGAACAAGGGTTGATGGTTTGAACTAAAAAAGGGAAATTCAGGCTAAAGAGAAGGAAGAAATGTCTGACATTGAGGATGGTGAGACACTGGCCCAGGTTTCCCAGAGAGGTGGTCGATGCCCCATTCCTGGAACCATTCTAGGTGAGGGTGTCTGGGGCCTCTGTGCAACCTTCTCTAGTTGCAGATGTCCCTGCTCACTGCAGGAGGGTTGTACTGGATTTAAAGGTCCCTTCCCACTCAAACCAGTCTAATATTCTGTGATCTTATTCAGAGCTACATGACAAAAAAGAAGACAAATAGCTTTGAGGCACAACTTTAACATTTTAGAGGCATCACTTAAGCCATCAGGAGTCATCTTTGCTTGCTAAGCCCGGAGCCTCCTGAAACCAGCTCCCATCCCTGCAGCTCTAATCCACACAGAGTGGAGAAGCCTTTGGGTGTCTATCAATACAACTTCAGCCTTAATTACAGAGGGCTGTTAAGTAACACTCTTGTTCCCAGAGAAAGCCTGGTGAGTTATTTATTAGGAAAAGACTTGGCAGATTGAGCCAAACTGCCAAACCTTTGATGATCAGAAACCTCATTTTCCCTCTGATCTCAGTGAAACAGGTTTGGGTTTTGTTGGTTGTTTTTTTTTCCCCCTCCTAATGCTTTGAAATCTGAAGTCTGAGTGGCTGTCACTAAGTGATGATGACAAAGGGCTATTTTCCTGCCACTCAGAAAAAGTGAAATTTTGATAGCCTCTGCAGAGAAAAAACAACCTAATAACAAAGGAACAAGTTTGGTGACTTCTTTATTTTGTGTCCACAGCAGGCAAAACACTTGGATCTCTTTGATCTCGGGGCACTGTAGAAATCATAAGATACAGAATTATAGAACTGTTTTGTTTGGAAGAGACCTCTAAGATCACATCCAACCTTCAACCCAAGACCACCACGGCCCAAAGTGTCATGTCCACACACTGGATTTCAATTTCAATTTTCAATTTCAATTATTGAATTTGAAAGTAGGCCATCCCTGCTTTATGAGTTGGGGAGCACAGAGAAATGAACCAAAAGTATTTTTTCCCCTGAAGGCTCCTTCTAACTTTCTCAATTGTAATTTAATGTGATACACTCTCCTGGTACACAAGAGCAGAGGCACCCTTCATCAGAGCCTCACCATCTTAACGAGTTTCAAAACCCCACAGAAAGTTTTGCTCTCCTGTGGAACTGCCACAAACCAGGACTGCACATTAAGGTTGGAAAAGGCCTCTAAGATCACCAAGTCCAACCTTGATATGGGGTCATACTACAGGCTGGCACACATGCTAGCTCACTGCTTGCCACCACAACCCAGACCTGCCTAAATTCACATCAGGGATGGGTCCCTCAGGCCTGCTGTAACAAGGAACTGACACACAATGAGGGTTTCTCTAGGACACTGCAAGCCAAATTTCTCATGTTTTTACCAGAAGCACAGTGGCTGGAGACCAAAGTCAACTTTGTTACTGCTAGAGAGATTTCTCAGGAGAACCAGTTTGTTCCGTCAGGACATGTATCAGTAAGTGACAATTCAACCTCCAGACTATTGCATTCCTCTCCTGACCACTGAAATATTTTCTACTCCATGAGTGCTGGGATGATGATTGCATTTCTAAATGACACAGAGATGACACTTGTGGTTGATCTAGTCAGCATCCCATGATGAATCTTCGAGTAACTGTCAGGAGGACAAGTGTTAATGGATGGATTTCCCTTCCTACACCGTACAGAATAGCATCAACCCTGATGGGCTGCTCTGAGGAGATGCTTTTCACTGCCAACAGCTAATTCCTAAAGCAAATTCTTTTCAAATGTTAATTACAGTAGAACACGGTTGAAATTTTACTGACCCCATCAAATCTGACAGGCAACTTCTCATTTTACCCAGAGCCACTTAAAAGGAAAAAAAGAAAGTTGAATGTCTTCAGGCTAAAATATTTGTTAGTCTAAAAACCTGCAAGCTTCAACCATAACCTTGCAATTTCCCTTGTGTGTATTTCTGTTGATAACAGGTTCAGGACAGTAATTACTGGGCTTGTAAATACAAGCAAATATCAGGTCTTGAGGCCAAAGGCCAAGCACAAGAGTGTGTCTGGCATTCAGAAGACCGGTAACTTACTGTCACTCCATGACATGCAGACAAAAGATTCTATTCCTAGGTCAAGGCAAAGCACAAGACGTGAAGCTGCTTGAAGATGAAGTAGTAATACTTTTAAGAGTGGACTCTTGGAATCCATCCCTCCTGTTTGCTCCTTTGGGAGCAGAAGACTTGCAGGTTCCTTCCCACAGGACATGTAATACTTATTCTTCCTGACCAGCTTTGTCCAAGCCTTGCCCATCTTAGTGTGTCTCCAGTTACTTGGGTGCACAGGAAGGCCACCTTCCCCTCGAGGGAGGTTTCTTGTGTGCAGTTGATAAGTTGACCACAGCGTCTGCCCCAAGATGTGTACGGGGCATGAAGGGGCCATGGGTTTGACTCGTAGCAAATGTCAAGCAGAGCACTTTTTTGGCTTGTGTTTTTTTTTAAGTTAGCTTGCCCTCCAATCACCCTCCCACTTACCACCATCTGACTGAGCTGGGAAGCCTCAGTACGGTAAATCCCACAGGAACTAAGTGAGATAACTCAATCCTGCAGGATGTGAGTGCTCTAGATGGGAGCTGGGCTGTGCAACTCTTCCTTATGAAAGAACAGTTCCTTCCTCTAATGACTGATTAAACCTTGACATGGCTGAGGATTTCAGAAGGGGAAAGATAGAGAAATTCAATGCCACCAGGACTAGAGTGACATAGCATCCCTTTTCCAGACCTAAGTGAGTTCAGTTGAAACAAGACACTGAGATGTTCATTTCCATTTGGAAGAGGTGACCTAGAAATACTCCAGTTTCTCACATTTAAAGCCTGCATTAAGTATTTGCAATCTGCAGTCAGAAAGTACAGTCCTAAGTAACTGGGAAGATCTGTGACCTACATCAAAACAAGCTGAAGCTCAAAGTTCTTCTGACATTAAAGGGTATGAAATAGTCCCAAGGAGACAGTAGGTGCACCGAAGAAACTTCAGCACCATATCAATAGGACAGGAAGTATCACACGTCCCAACAGCAGTGGGTGGCCCAGGTGGGCCAGCACATGCTCTTTCCACACTCTAGATGCACCTACGTCACTGCTGACACACACAGCCCTCCCACCACGGTCCACATTGTGACCCTGCAGAGACAGAACTTTCTACAGGGGGTCACCAACGCACACATATTTGACACATGTAGGAGAGTGCCAAATTACCTTTTTTTTTTTTTTTCTTTTTTTTCTGGTAGACTTATGGAATGGTTTGGGTTTGAAGGGACTTTTAAAGGTCATCTACCCCTAGTGCAGTCACGTTGGAACAAGCTGCTCTGAGCAACTGCCCTTAAGCTGCCCAATGCCCCTGATGCTCAATCTAGAGCACTCCATACTCCAGCTGCCAGAGTGCCTTCAAACCCTCTGCCATTGCTCAGGATGCCAGATCAAGCTCCAGAATCTCATCTGCAGACATGCCCTGTACTTAACCCACATCTTCCCCTCTTCCAGTGGAGTAAGCTCTCTGCTGCTCCCTCTAAAGCACTACTGTTCTGATGGATGCAATCTGAGCCTGCTCCAATAAATCTTCCTTGAACTGGCCAGCAGCTGAAGTGCAGTAGCTGCATCACATACTCCAGTGGAAACAATTAATGGTTGACAAACATTTGAAAACAAACAGGACATGATATCACTGTGAACAGCTTCTCACATCTGGTCATTGCTGCCCTGCAGGAGTTCACAGAAGGTCAACTACAAGCTGATGTCCCTTTCAAGAGGCTCTCCCTCCCTGCTGCCATCTCTCTTCACTCTCAGCTTTTGGGAGAATTGGAAGGAACTGAGATCACATCACGAGGACAGCAGTACAGATGGACACTGACGAGCAAAGGACACAGCCACTACCTTCTCCAATGAGCTCAAAAAGCTCTGGTGCTTTTCCATCCAAACCACCTCGTAGTTAAGTCTGATGCCACCTGCTCAGCCTATCACCTCCAGCACAGCCACTTCACCATCACAGGGATGCTCCCACCAGTATGACCAGCCTCAAAACAGTTCCCTGAAGGGACACCATGAAAGAATGGGACAGAGATTTTGGACACATCTAACAGTTTTGCCATGACATCAGTGGGAAGCAATAAAATATTTCCAGGAAGATCCAGGGAACAGATTTTAAACTGGTCCTATTAGCCAGACCCACCTCCCCATCACCTGAAAACACCAGACACTGCTGCATCCTGCATGCCTCCATCCCCAGCCCTCGACCTCATTCCTAACATTTCCCAACCAAACCAGGGCAAGTTTGGTGTGTTTTGAGCTCTGAAGAAAAGCCCTCACCCCCTACACCGTGCTTGGATTCATGGCTCTGGAACAAGCATAGGGACACTATTTCCTCAATGCATTCTTTCAGATTCACATGTGGAACAAATTAGTGGCCACATCCACCCCACACATGCTCCTTGCTCCTCTGGGTGTTTTCCACAACCTCCTGATGGTTAGCAGAGGCTGGATGAGACTTTTTGTTCCCTCTGTTGTTGAACTACAAAACACGAGCTGTCCTTCCAAATAAAGACAAGCAAGGATGCTCCATTTCTATGCCCTTTTGTTTTGTTGAGCATTTTCTCCCCAGGCTCCCTTTGATCCAAGTTGGGATCCAAACCCTCCAGCCACAGCACACTGGTCCTGCAGTTTCTTTTTAGACAGTGACAAAGACCCAGACCACAAACTCTGCATAAGCTCAATGCCCATTCCCTGAGCAGAGGGACAAACTCTGCTGTGGGTCACATCAATGTACCCACCAAGAGAAGGAGGGAAAAGATAGCAGGGTGAAGGAGGCAGAGCTCCAAACCCATCATCCTGCCTCTGCCTGTGGCCAGTTTAATCCCTGACTGTCACTCAGGGTTTTGTACAAGCACAGAGGAAAAATAATTATCAGCATGGAAAGGCAGGACCCTGGCAGAGCAACGACTTCAGCTTCCAGCACAAGCTGGTCCTCACTCCTCTTTTGCACCCACAACTTTTCTCCTTCCTTTTTGTTTGGGATTTAGGTCTTTGACTTTACTATGCTTTGATTTCTTCTCATCTATCAGACTTCTTTATAAGCCTTTCCTCAGCTTTGGCTGGAAAAGGCCTTAACTGTGTTGTTTTTTTTTGTTGTTGTTGTGTTTTTTTTTTTCCCCCTTTTTTATGCTTTGGAGTTCATCATCCTGCCCATCTTCCTACCACAAGTGCTTTCAAGCACCCTGTTCTTCCCTGAAGGGAGAAATCTCACCCAGATCCCACAAGTTTGCACCTCCAGAGTAGCCATGGGTAACATGCTCCCATGTTTATTAAAATGCAATGTTTGAAGCAGCGATGGAACCATGTGTGGCCCTAAGGGCTCCAAGCTGCTTCAAGCAAGTTCTGGAGCACATCCAAAGAAGGGCAACAAAGCTGGTGGAAGGTCTAAAGCAGAAGGATTATGAGGAGCAGCTGAGGGAACTTTTTCAGTCTGAAGAAAAAGAGGCTGAGGGGAGACCTCCTGGCAGCATACAACTCCTTGAATGGAGGTTGGAACCAGGGTGGGGCTTGGTCTCTTCTCCCAAGGAACAAGTGATAGGACAAGAGGAAACAGCCTTAAGTTGACCCAGAAGAGATTTAGGTTGGAGTTTAAAACAATCTTTTCCCCAAACAGGTTGTCAAGACCTGGCCCAGGCTGCCTGTGGCAGTGGCGGAGTCCACATCCCTGGAAGGATTTCAAAGCCATGCAGATGTGGTGCTGAGGGGCAGGGTTTAGTGGTGACCTGGCAGTACTGGGCTAACAATTGGACTTGATGATGGTGTTTTCCAACCAAAATTATTCTATAAAACATGTCTGAGGCAACCCCTTTTTTGCTCCTCCCTAAAAAAAATCAGAAGAGATGCATTTGAAGGTCTCCGCTTCCTGCAGAGAAGCAAACTCACCCTAAGCAGTACTGAAGTGGTGCACGGAGCACCAAGACACATAGCTACCAGGCACTGATGCTCCTCAGGTATGACCACACCTTGGACAGAAAAGTCCAGCTTTGTGCTCTGCAGGACACAGCTTTGGTTGTACTAGGTAGAAATTCAACTCAACTCAATCTCTGGCCCCAGGCTACTGGAAACCAACCCACACCAAAGAGTTTTTTGCAAGTGCAGCCAAAAGGATCTGACAGGTGTTATCTTCCAGCCCAAATCTTAAGCTGCCATTATCTTCATCTGTCAGTTTTCTCCTCCTGGTGACTGGCCCTGATCCTGCAGGTGAAACCAAAGCTCAGGAACCTTCCTCTTCCAAAAGAAAAAGGCAACCAACTTTTGTGAAATGAAGGCTTCTCCCCAGCATGTCACAGCTTCCAAACACTCATCTGAGCAGCTTTTGAAGGCTGGTGTACTGACAGCTGACATGGATGGTGGAATCCCACCAGCTCCCAGGCTCTGAAGCACTAACAGTCAGAGTTTCCATCTCACCTTGTTTTATAGAGAAGAATTTAAATTGTCTGCAAAGTCACCAACTGTGCCCCAACCGCAAGCTGCAAAACAGGCTCCAGGTTTATCTGCAAGGCTTCAGCTCTTGATACAAGTAACTGAAAGTATCATCAGAGCTTTGCAGGAGCCCATGCAGGCAGAGTCTGACAGGTACTCCAGAAGGTGTTAAGGGCATTGACTGTGTTTTTTTTCAAACGAACTTCTTGGTTGGCTGTGACAGCTGTCATAGTACAGATAAGGGAAGTGGGTCACTTTTTCCACTGAGGAACATCTGCCCAGCAACTCCTCTACACATCCTTCAACCTCACAGCCTCAACTTTCTTGTTATCCCTCCTCAGGAAATTCAGTTCAATGTTTGGAGGCACCAGGCAGACCTTTGTCTACCGATCCTCCACAAATTCTAGTGTTTGGGCAGTCCCAACCCACCTAATATCCAAGCTCCTGCTAGAGCTCATAAGACAACCAACAAAATCAGTGTTCATTCCCCTTCTCCCTCCCTCCACATTCTTCCCCTTTAGACAGAGGTCTCAGCAGAGCCTCCATCAATGGTTTCAATCAAACTGTGGTCTTCCACAGACAGTACCTGTTGAAATCTGATTAATTCTAAAAGAAGCAGAGGTGTGTACTGAGGGACATCCTTTAGCACTAGCCTGGATAGAGTTAGAGAATGGTTGGACCTGATGAACTTAAAAGGTCTTTTCCAACCAAAGTGATTCTACAATTCTGTGGTATCAATTCTGAACCTCTTTTTAAAAAGTTACTACAACTTTTGCAAAGGGGCACTTCAAAATTAGACTTTTGCCTTTCTGAGATGAAGAGGGAAGGCACAACCATGAGATGCATTTTTTAATGCTTGATAGGAACAACTTTGGGAGTGGTTTCTCAGGCATATGCATGGCACGTGGCCCCTTGGGTATATATGAGTTTTTCCTCATGGCTGAATCCTTTATTGAAGTTTTTGTTTTGGACCACACAGCCTTTGAAGCTGCCAGCTGAGGCTGCTCAGCAGGAGGATGTGTTCAGGACCCAGAACCTGGGGGAGCTCAACCCGCTTTGTCAGAGAAACCCACATCACAGGCATCCCAAATTCCACTTCCATCAACTCATCATCCTCCAGTGGAGGATGTCATGGCCATTAACACAGAGACAGTCCCACTCATGCAGAATGCTTCTCTCTAGTCACTTGGGGTTTTTCCCCAAGCTTCTCCACACAAAGGTTTTCTTCGAGTTCATTGCTAGAGGATTTTTGAACACTGACCACAACTGAGGGTAACAACTCCCTAGATTTATTCTAGCTGTTTCTAGCTAAAAATGGGAAAACTCCCCAGAAATCTGTATCCCTGGTAAATAATTCTACTGTGGAGCTCTCTTCCCTACACCCCTAGTAAGCCTTCCTGCTTTAGCACCTGAGAGGAGATACCTTTCACACCAAGCTGCAGCCTGGCTGTTCACATTCACATAACCACAAACACCAAGCCCAGCATCTTTATTTTCCATGAGGAACCATAAACCTTCCCCAAGAAATCAAAGCTCACAGCAGGCTCTGCTGGGCTTTTCGTTTCAGAGCCATTCCAAGCAGAGGTGGTTGCTTTCTTCCATCCTTTCCATCAAAAGGTAACATTGGTTTGCTTTTTGGCATCCCAAACTCTCTGTACAAATAAATCTTGTTTTAAACACTGCTGAGATGTTATGTAAACAGCTTCCAAGAGAACCAGTATGTTTTCACTGCTGATTGTATCTGAGCTGCTTGTACACATGAGCAAGTTCCTAAGAACTGCAGAGATCTGCAGCTTTAAATAGCCTACATTTTTCCTGTCAAGCCCACCAGCCTCAGTGAAGTTATTCCAGGGATGACTTTTGGCCAAGAACAAACATTTTAGAAGTAATGTTTTTCAGAAAGGCAAAGCTCAAAGCCATTGGTAAAGTTTTTGGAAAGATCATCAAGATTAGGTTTATCAAAGGAGAAATCAATAGTGGTTTAGCAGAAGCCAGGTTTGTGCTGTCCCCATATGCAGCCTAGTGTTGATGTGCTGGTTACTTGGTCATACAATCATAGAATGGGCTGGAAGGGACCTCCAAAAGTCATCCAGTCCAACCTCCCACTGCAGTCAGCAGGGACATCCTCAACTAGATCAGGTTGCCCAGAGCCCCATCAAGCCTCACCTTGAATATCTCCAGGGCTGGGGCCCCAACCACCTCTCTGGGCAACCTGTTTCAGTGTTCCAACACTCTCATAGTCTACGTCTAAGCTCATGGCATTTCCCAGCAGTGCTGTGGACATGCCTCAGTTTAACACTGCTGCCCATCACTCCAGCCATAAATGTGACATCACAACCTTTTCCTTCCAAAATCCACCTGTCATTGCCTGGTTATCAGTTTGGCTCAGGTTGAGCCTCCTGCCCAGATCTCAAACACCTTCACCTCAGGCTGGCCCAGTTTTCCTCAAGGCTTGACAAAGGTTTCTGGCAACATCTAGTTGTGCCAATTACACAATGTGTTATACTGCTACTCTTAACAACTTCACAGCCTTCGTCAGGGCACATGAAAAAAAAAAATGCAAGAAAAGACAGATTTCTCTCTCCAAAATCACCTCTGCACAGAGCTTCTCAATCCAGACAGAAAACAAAGAACACTGACCCCCAGTACTGTGCCAGCCCCCAGCTGTGTTTGCACACAGATACCTAAATCCCACCCGAGTGGAAAGCAGCAGAACTGTCACCATCGAGCTCCACTACAGCACAGGCACACCGGCTGCGGCTGGGTGGCTGTAGAGTCCTCTTGCCCCAAGCCCATCCACAGCCGGACTCAGCTGACAATGTCATGGCTGTATAAACATCTGCAGATGGTATCTGTTCACCAGTGCCAACACCTACACATTAACCTTCAAAACTTCCCTGGGTAAGAAACTATCTCACACCATGTGAGGCACTGGCAGCACCATCATTCTGCAGCTGCACCCCCCATCACAGCCTTCCTATGTCTTCCTAAAATCCCATTACTAACAAAGCTCCTCGTGCCAGATCCTGCACAAGCCTGAACCTGCCAGCAGGCTGTCAGGGAAACACTAACGTGAGGAAAATGTGTGCAGTGACTCCAAGTCTGTGGTCAGTGAAACGGTTTCAGCAGGGAAGTGTCACCACCCTGCCTATGGGCTGGTTCCAGGGGTTTTGTGCATCTGCTAAACAAAGTCCATACCATACCAAAAGCATCCCAAAAAGGACAGTTTTGACTCACAGTTGTGATTAATTTGAACTTGGGCTACTTCTCCAAGTGCTTTTGCTTACAGCAAGGACAAGAGGGATGGAAGCCAAGCCTGATGCTTTGTTCGCTTCTGAGGTGCAACTCCACATACAGTCGTCTCCAGTGATAGGGAAGCTTCAGCACCAGCACTTACCGAAGGAAGCAGCTCTCTCTCCCTGTTGGTTCAGAGCTAATCTTTGGGAAAACAGGCACAACTTGTCTCGTGACATTTTTCTGCTGGGCATGTCTCCAGTAAATCCTCGTACAAGTTCCTAGCAGGGGGAGGGGGAGGGTGTCCAGGAAACCTGTGTCCCAGCAAGATGGCTCTTGGCTGGGCAGCTCAGACCCATCCACTACTCCTTCTATGGGCTCCTAACACCCGAGGTCAGGATCGACCTTCTTGCAGGAGTGCTCTGAATGCTTCCATCCCACTTCTCACACTCCTCAGACTGCAGGATGTGCTAACTAGAACAGTTAAAAATAGGTACTTGAGGAGGAGCTGAACAGCATCAGAAAACACTGACTGGAGGGCATCCCTTGTCCTCACTGGTGGCTGGAGGAAGGGGCATCCCTTGTCCTCACTGGTGAGATTTTCAAGTCAGGAATCGCAGAATGGTAGGGGCTGAAAGGGACCTCCAGAGACCATTGAGTCCACTTCCCCTGTCAAAGCAGCTGCTCTCCAGTAGATGTGTTCATAGAAACATTTTAGTTGGAAGAGATATTTAAGGTCATCAATTACAACCACTATCCCAGCACTGCCAGATCACTGCTCAACCATGTCCCTTGGCACCACATCTGTAACTGTGGTAGTGTTCCTTGTGGAGATGTCTCCTATGAGAGCTGCTTGGACAAGACAGGAGGTCCATGGTATTCCTGTCACCCAGTTCCATCTCCCGGGCTGGGCAGAGATGCTGACCCACCATTCATTGGGGTAAGGATGCCAACACCTCAACTCCCCCTCCAGCCAGTGTAGAGGTGCTGCAGGTAGGGACATGAGATCAGGACACAGATGCTGTGGGCTGCTTCGTGGGCTGTGTTCAAAGGCCTCCACCAATGAAGCCACAGAGGTTTCCTGTGCCAAATGCTCAGATGTGACAGACACACATCTGGCGGAACTACTGCTGAAGAGGCTGTTAAATACACATGGGGCCTGATGGACCATCAACTACAAGAATCACACAAACCTCTCTCCCAAGATCCAACCCAAAGAGCAACACAGATATTGCTCTTACAGCAAGACCTGCCCACCAGAGCTTCTTCTCACCTTCCACACAGCCTCCCCACATGTGGGACAGGGTTTGGGGAGTATCCTTTCCATTCATCCCCAAGGTCCTTTGATACACTTTCATATACACTCTGGGAGTAGTGTCCTCAGAGAGTTAGAACAGACCCTGAGATCTTCTTAAAGCTTGGGGCCAGACCTGCTCCCCAAGCCCATGGTCAAGCACAGCTGGGAAGTTGGTTTCTTTAAGATGTTAGCAACGATCACACCACTCCCTGGAGTGGTAGAGAGGAGCATCCAGATCCTTCTCACAAACCCTGCTTTCTCCAGCATTTGCTGGAGAACAACTTGTAACCTTCTTGAGGACAAGCCATAGTGACCTGCTGTGGAACAGGTCCACATCTGGCTGCAGCAACAAGGCTGATACCAAGAGACAAAAGCAACTTTAGGAAGCAGAGGAGAAATCCACCTTGGTTGGGTGTACAGAGGCTTAAAGCTACAGAAAATGTGCCCTGACGACCCCAGTTTTGGAAGGTTTAGCAAAGTACTGAAGCCTCCTCAAGATGTTGGACCTGTTCCATAAAGCTCTCCCCCTCCTTTTACATATGTTACTCAGGCTGCTGCCAGGTGCTGCAGCACTTCCCTGCACAGAGGAGTCACAGGCTGTAACTACAAACCACCTCTAGATGTGGTGCTGAGGGATGCGGTTTAGCACCAGACCTGGTAGAGTAAGATAATGGTTCGACTCCATGGTCTTAAAGGTCTTTTCCATACAAAGCAATTCTATGACTCTAGAATTCCTAAAGGAGCGAAAACATCTAAATGAATGAAGTCCCAAGACAAACCTAAGAAAAAGAAGAGTTTCCACAATCATGGAATGATGTGGGTTAGAATGGACCTCTGGAGAGTGAGTGCAATTCCCCTACAAAGACAGGTTCACCTAAAGAAGGTCACACAGAAACACATTCAGGCAGGTTTTGAATGTCTCCAGATATGGAGACTCCAGCACCTGTCTGGGTAGCCTGCTCCAGTGCTCTGTCACCCTTACAGTTCCTCCTCATGCTAACACGGATGTTCAAGTTTGTGCCCATCACCCGTTGTCCTGTCACTGGGCACCTATGAAGAAAAGCCTGGTGCCATCCCCCTAACACCCACCTTTGAAGCATTTTATAAGCATTCATGAGATCCCACCTGAGTCTTCTCCAGGCTACAAAGTCCAAATTCTCTCAGTCTTTCCTTGTAAGAGAGATGTTCCAGTCCCCTCAGCATCACTGTGGGGAGATAGTAACGAGCGAATGCTGGACCCAGAACTGACAACCATATCCCCAAGGCAGACTGTCCTATACTCAGCATGGGGGCAGATTTTGATAGCTGTTGGACAAACCTGAATAAAACTCAATGCTTTTGAGTTTAAAATGGTGTGAGAAAGCTCACAAAGAGATGCAGGCTCCATCACAAGGCACTTGTCTTTCACTGCCACAGCCTGCACACCCAGGCAGAGATGCATGTTTCCTTGTCCCTGAGGGCACAGGGAACACACACTAACTGATCTTGTGAAATCCACTAATTAATGTTTGTAAAGATCCAGAGATGAGAGCTGCTATATAATTATTTTACAGCACACCCAACTCCTTATCAAGAAACCTGGTTGTAACCTCAAAGCCTAGAATGATGCTTTGGTTTAATCCAGTCCTTTTCCAGCCTGATTTGGCAGGGTTCTGTGCAGAACATGAATCATCCAAGCCCGTGACGGACAAGTTGGGGTTTAAGAGCTCAGCCTAGCTGGGAAGATAAAACTAACATTAAAATGTAAGAGATGAGCACTCTAACACCATGTAGCACCACTGATGCCATCTAAAACCACCAAATTCTTGCACAGTCCTTTTATTCCTAGCCAAGACAAGCCTGGTGTGAACTGGGAGAAATTCCATGGTGGTGTGTGTGATGGCACCCACAGAAGACCTGTACACATGTGCTATTGGTCTGCGCCACATTGCACGGCCATGAGATCTGGACATCCTGGAAACCATGAGTCCACAAGTGGGACGTGGCTGGGATCACACCATGCAGTAGCAGCAAAGTTATTCTTAGAAGGTGGTTTCTCAGGTTAAGCTCTTAATACCCAATTAACATTTTTTTGCACATTGGTTGAACACCTCTTGCTCTGCTTTTGGAAAGATGGCAGCATCACATTTTCCAGCAGGAAAAGCCTTCTGTGCAACAAATGTTTTATTCCAGCAACGTGCTGAAGAAGTGCAAAGGGTCACGGGAGCTCTGAGATGACATCAGCCTCTCTGCTATTAATCCCATGTTGAATATTATCCAAGAGAGAGTAATTTTTAATGGGGCCCTGGTCCCTCCTGTTTAAACTTGCACATACCTGAGCTACTTTTAGGTCTGAACCCACAGAAAAGAAAATAATGCAGCTTGGCTTTAGTGCAAGCAGGAGAAGTGCTAATTCCACCTCCTTTTATCTCCACGTTTACTCAAGTAGTAGAGAGTAAATACACCAAAATGGAGATTGCTACGTTAAGGCACACCTAATAATACTACACCGTCCTTAATGCCAATTAACTCTGGGGCCTTTCAACATGGCAATCACTCAGAGCACACTTCAGATAAGACACCTGATAGAGTAAGTGGAACAGAAAGAAGTGGTGTGATCAGCAGCAGAGGTAGGGCCGAGCTTCAAGGAGCCAACTGAAAGCACTTATCGCAGCAGCACACAGCATCTTTGTTCTGTTGCTCTCCAGGTCTCCATCCATAACTAACCCAGCTTGGATGCTGCCATCAAATATGATACTTCTGGGTGTCCAAGACCCATGCAGCCAGAAAGAAATTGAGGAACCTTGTTTCAGAGCTGAAGTCTCATTGTAGCTAAGATTTACAAAGCAGGTGTAGAAGAACTGAGCAGCTGGGCTAGGCTGGCCCAGCAAGAGGCAAGGAAGGAACCAGGCATCCTGGAGCTGGCTTGGGTTTTCCTCCCCATGAATGGAAACTGCAAAAAGAGATGCAACTGTGTGTGAGCCAGGGACCAAGATCATGCTTATAAATACTTAATGGGTGGGTGTCAGGAGGATGGGGCCAGTCTTTTTTCAGTAGTGCCTTGTGACAGGACAACCAGTGATGGGCACAAACTGGAATGCAGCAAGTTCCATTTAATGTGAGGAGGAACTTCTTCACTTTGAGGGTGGCAGACCACCAGAACGGGCTGCCAGACAGGTAGTGGAGTCTCCATCTCTGGAATCACTGAAGACACACTGGATGTCATCCTGTGCAACCTGCTCTGGGTGAGCCTGCTCTGGTGGTGAGGTTGGACTCAATCTTCCAGCCCATTCCTTCCTATTCAGGGATCAAGTCCATGTCAAGGACACCACCGCTGCTCTAGACTTGGGGTTTCACTTGCTGGGATGCAGGTTACACAAGTTTCCATCTCATTTAGTAGTAGTGTATAGACATAGGTCTGTAACGGTGACCCAGAAAAGCCTACAGAAGGTATAAAGTTGTGCTAGCGACCACAAGAGACTATTTTTGCTATACTATCTGCTAGTAATGGTGAGTAGTCTCCCAAAGGACTAGTGCCTGGGTGAGACATCAATGTCCAGCTATGCAGCCAGACACAAACAGAAGCCATTAGAGAAGAGACATGGGGCTGTGGTTCACAGTTGTGCTCCCAAATAACTCATAAGATGCCCAAAGCTGACCAAGGGAAAACTTAGAGTCAAGTGGAGACATCCACGGACAGTGAGCATGAGAAAGGCTGAATGAGCTTAGCAGCTCAAGAAGGAGTTTTTCATTTTCACGCTCTAAATTAAGTCATCAGGTTTGGTATTTTTGTGACAGAAGGTATGATCTTCCCTTCTAAATATACATGTGGAAGGCTGCCAGGGGGCCTCCAAAACCAAGAGGCAGTGCAGCTTTCAGGAGCGGAGAAGCCCTTGGAGACCTCGGGAACTCTTTGAAAGGCCTTTTTCACAGCAGGAAGAGGAGATCTCAGAAGACTTTGTGGATGGGGAGAGCCTATGTTTGTGATGCAAACCAAGAAGCAACAGAGCCTTCAAAGCAGAGGAGACATGTGGAAGCAGAGTAGCCTTGCAGTTCAAACAAGCCACAGCACTCTTGATTCCACAACCTCCTGTTAATGAGTGGGATGGTGCCCAGAGGAGAAAGTGAGGAGCTGGCGATACTGCGCCCTTGGATCGCTCTCACACCTTGGACTGAATTAGCTCAGCTCCTTTTAAACCTGTTTATGGGCAGACCACAATGTTGCACATTGTCATTAGCTACTTGAAGGCACAGGACCTGTCTGACAGGTGCTCCAGACTGTGACAAAACTCACTGCAGCTTGCTTGGGCTCTTTTCCTTGCACCTTATATCATGGGTCCTGGGACATGGACAATGCTGCTGTGGGTGTTTGCAGCAGCTCCTGAAGCATTCCACCTTTGCAGTGCTGTGGGGATCATAGGAAGCCCTACAAAGCAAAATGCCCAGCAAATTCCTTCCCCCATCAGTCTCAAAGAGAGATTAGAGGAAGGTGCACCAATGTCACATGGGCACCAGGACCACCCAGGACACCAGAATGCTCCAGAGGCAGGCAAAGATAAAACCCTCAACAAAGAACCATTCACATATACAAATGTGGCATCAGCCCATGGTCAGGAGCTCTTTTCAAAGCGCATTAGCAGCTCCAAACAAGGGTTTCAAGTTTAATTTGCTTCACTTTTTGCCTTGAGTCTTCCAAGATTTCCAAATTTTGAGCAGTTCTAAATGTTCCACTGGGGATTCAAAAGCTTTTAGGGGAAAATATGAAGATTATTCATAAAAGCATTTTGATGGGGTGGGAGAAGTAACCTTCACTTTACACCAGGCAGACGTAAGAACGTAATAACATTTGGCTCGGCATTCCAAATCAAGCTTTTAGCAGTTGCTAGGTTTAAGAAAACATCTTGACACAACTTAGAGGTGATTAAATCAAAGAATCTGGCAGAATGGAGAAAAAAAATATGGTCTGAATTTTTTTTTTTTCAAATGCAAATATAATTACACTGATTTGTGCCAAAAAAACTTATTTATTCTTTTTAAAACCTGCACTGTTTATCCTGTGGCACAGGCCATGGAAACCTGGTTTTAGCTCAGAGCTCATGCTTTCATTGTAGTCAAAAAAGACTCCAAAAGTGAAGGTCTAGAGCCATGGGATGCCACCAACCAGCTGAGCATGGAGCACACTGGGGCCATATACCAAGAGCACCTTGATGGCCTCAACAATTAAAACCTGTCGGCTTTGCCTTCAGGTTCAGGCCAGTTTTCAAGTGCAATGACTAAATCTCTGAATAAGAAGTGCCTAAAAGTTTTCACTGGAGCCGTAACAATGTCTTCACCAGGCTTTCCCCAGTTGCAAGGAGAGGTCCACTCATGTTTTATAGAGGAAGGAGCATGTTGGGATAGATGCCTGTTAAAAGAGCAACACCCATGAGTTTTCAAGTCTTCTGCACCACCTTTTATCTATGTGTTGCTGAAAACATGAGAAGAATCATGACAAATCAGGTCATTTCACACCACAGAGCCGTAAAAGAGCTCTCCGAGTCCGGCTGCTCCAGCCAATGAGCAGAGCACTGCTCACAGACAGACCCACCAGCCCTTCCCAGCAGCCTTCCCCATGCTAATCAGAAACAGCCCCAGACAACTTGGAGACCAAAACCAGTCTCCACTGCTGATCTGCTGAATGAGCAAAGCCCAGCAGCAGGTTTCCAGTGAATTTCTCTTCTTTTCTCTCAGGCTGGATCTAATTAGGGAAGGACCAGCACCACCAGAAAGGCTAAAATTAAACTGTCCCTTCAATTAGTGAAACAGTGCTGGCAGGGCAATGGGACCTCTGGGATGCTGGTTTACTTGTCTGTGTCTTTGACTTGCCTCTCCAGGAGCACCAGGCACCACTCTGCGCTCAGATCCTGCTTTGTACGTGGATGTTGATTTAATAAAATCAGGGTATCGTCAAGAAAATAGGAGGCTTTCTGGAAAATGCCTGAGCAGGGACAATCTGACCAGTACTGTAGTCACCAGCCTTGACCAATCTAACCTTGGGCCAGCCTCGACCCAATCTAACCTCTTCTGCCTTACCCCATCATCCCATCCAGCCAATGTCAAGCCACAGGAAGGATGCTCTCACACTAAAATTCACCAAGCTGTCACTCAAACCCACCACAACCATGACAAGAAGATTAAAAGGTTTAATTACTAGCTTCTGGATGTGGCTGCTGCTGCCAACCCTCAGTGCAATACCATGTACAGAAGTCCATCTCCAAGTATGCATATGCTCATGAACATCAAAAGGCTTGGCGCTGTCGCTTGGGATCAGGAAACAGTCATTCTGATGCAAATACATCCAGCCCCATGACCCAGAGCTCAAAAGCAAGGCCCAACCAGAAATGCAGCCTCTTCAGACTGGGCTGCCTTGCGACAGCCAGTCTTTCCTGCTTCTAATAAGAGCTGGAATAACCCAAAAGCCTTTCTGAAGATAGTTCAAAAGATCTGTTTTTAGACTTTCCCACCTCTGTACACATCTCCACTGAAGGTCAGAAGGCAGGAGGTGGTGACAGTCCCATTGCTGATGTCCCTCTTCCCAAGAAAAAGTCACCTCCAAATATCTCCTGCTTTGTGATAATTGTGTCATGGGAACCATACAGGGATCATAGAATTCAAGGAATTTTCTTCATTTAACAGCCTGTGGAAATAAAGTGACTTGTCTGAAACCAGTAGTAGAATTATGGACCAGAATCATAGAATTGTTTCAGTTGGAAAAGACCTCTAAGACAACCACCAATCCCTGAGAAACCTGATCTTACTGTAGGGGCTTGGCCTAGGTGACCTTTAAAAGTCCCTTCCAACCCAATGCATTCTATGATTTTATGATCACCATGCCCACTAAACCATGTCCCAAAGTGCCTTGAACACCTCCAGGGTCAATGACTCCACCACCTCCCTGGGCAGCCTGTTCCAATGCCTGATCACTCTTGCAGGAAAGAAATTTTTCCTAATCTCCAGCATAAACCTCCCCTGGCACAACTTCAAGCCATTTCCTCTCATTCTATCATCTGATAGTAAAGAGAGGAAACCAACACCCACCTCACTCCAATCTCCTTTCAGGGAGTTGCAGAGAGCCAGAAGATTTCCTCTCAGCCTCCACTTCTTCAGATTAAAGAACCCAAGTTTCCTCAGCACTCCTCAGAAAACTTCTTCCCCAGACCCTTCACCACCTTTGTTGCCCACAGTTTACCAAAGCAGCATATGGCTGACTCCAGGATTCCTATTGCAAATCAGTAGCTTCCCCAGAACTGCTGCAAAAATCCTCTACTCAGTGTTTCAAAGAGACTGACTTTAATGAGGAACACGCTCCCTTTTCCACTGGAAAAATAAAATCTTCTCCCAACAGACTGTGAGACTGATAAGAAGTGAACCCAAGCAATGCAAGAGGCCATTCCTGCACTCCATTAATGGGGTGTTAAATTATCCCAATTACACATGTTGCAATGTCACATCTTTAGCTCCATAACAAGCAGTAAAATCTTGGCATTGCTCTTGGCCTAATCAATTGCTTATCAAATGTGGTGCCAAAGAAAAAATGATAACTATTTCCTGATGCAGCAGAGGAATTTGGGACTAGATGTAGGGTTTCATTAAGCCAGAGACAAACCCATTATGAGCGAGGGGGGGTTTCATCTAAGCGGGGTTGAAGCCAGCACTGAGAGCACACTGTGGCAGAGAGGTCTGTGGAGAGGCTCATGTTGGAAAGGAGATGAGCAGAGCACAGCCAGAGACACGTGGACTGGTGGGTGGTCATTTACTCGCTCTGTTTGTTAAAATTTTTTTACTTAGAGAGCTTTCCTTCCACAGCCAGGAAGCTGCAGAGGAATGTCAGCAGCACAGGAAGGATTTATAAGCACTCTATGTGAAGGATTTATAGAGTCAGAGAATCTTTTAGGTGGGAAAAGACCCTCTGGACCACCAGAGCCAATCATTAACTCAGCATCAGCAAGCTCACCACTTCCTTGTCCTGCAAACCCACCAGCAGTACCAAGCCCACCACTTTAACAAGATCAGCTGTGCAAGGAATCAAAGATAGCACAGGTGTTCCAGGTGTGGCTGCCTTTCCCAAGCCCACCACTTCAGCAAGAATCCTAGGATCATAGAATGCACTGGGTTGGAAGGAGATTTTAAAGGTCATCTAGTTCAACCCTCCTGCACTCAGCAGGGTCATCTGCAACTAGAGCAGGTTGCTCAGAGCCCCATCAAATGTCTTGATGGATGGGGCATTTGCCACCTGTTTCAGTGTTCTGACACTCGCATAGTAAACAACTTCCTAATGTCCAAAGTAAGACCACCTGCAGAAAGCATTAGAGCTGGGACAGGTGTTCCAGGTGTGATTGCCTCTAGCCACAGCACCCAGACACTGCACCCTGAGTAAGCACAACCTCCCTGCAGCACCAACCAAGCTCAGACCTACCCTTCCAATCACCACAAAAGGAAGGTAACTCCACGTAAGTGGAGGAATAAAGGTGATCTGCTTATCCTGAGCAACATCCAGGTCACTGCTGGATGCAGGACATTTTATTGTTTGGAGAGCCAGGACTACTGCAACATCAGGACTGCTCTAGGTCACACACAGACTCTCAGATGGAAGTTCCTGGCTTGTTTCAGCTTGGTTTGGAAATCCTGCAACAACAGCTACAGCCTCCCCCGGCATTTCAGCAGCTCCACATCTCAACCCTGCTGGAACTCGAATGAGAAGAGCCTACACCAAAGGGAAAGATGTAACATGGGGAAGGAAGAAAGTGAACTGAACTTTCCTTAACCCTGGGAACAGTGCAAAGGGATTTCTTCTTTTCTGCCCTCCATCCCTAAGGGTTTGTCCATTCCTAATTAGTGCCTCAGGGAGAGCCATGCTCACGTTCTGTAACGCTTCTAGAATAGGGAAGCTCAGCCAGGATCACTTTGGTGCTGCAGAAATTTATATCTTCTGCATTGTCCTCCTAGCGCTTCTCCCAGGCCAGTCCACAGAGTGCACCACAGGTCAAACTGCCAGATACCAAAGCACACTTTAGCCCAGAGGGTCCTAAAAAAGGTGATTAAAACATGATCTTCTGGGAGATGGAGCACTCTGGCCTGAGCCAGCTCTGGGAGCATGATGGATTATACCAACCATGGAGGTATGAATTCACCACTCAAAGGTTGGCCCACAAAGGGGATAAAGTACAACTACTGTTGCAGTTCCTAGTGGGGATAATTCTCCAAAGTTGTGTCCACTTAGGATCATGGGTGAGTAGCTCAGCTGGAGAGGCTGCATCTACACAAGAATCTTCTCCTCACATCAATTCCTAAAAGGTGGGAGTCAAGAGGATGGGGCTAGACCCTTTTCAGTGGTGCCCAGCAACAAAACAAGAAGCAACAGACACAAACTGAAGCCCAAGAGGTTCCATCTGAAGAGGAGGAACTTCTTTGGTGTGAAAGTGCTGCAGTCCTGGACCAAACTGCAGAGAAAGATTGTGGAGCCTCCTTCTCTAGAGAGATTCCAAACCCATCTGGCCATTGTGATCCTGCACAAGCCGCTGTGGGTGCCCCTGCTTTAGCAGGGGAATTGACCTGGATGATGCCCAGAGGTCTCTTCCAACTCTCATCACGATGGTACTGTGTGATCCATTACCCAATCAAGACAGTTAACTAAAAATGTCCTGACTTACTAAGGAGCCAAAATCTGAGATTTCTCACACAAAGCTTGCTGCGTTCTTGGATCAAATTGGTTGAAAGGAAGCTCATCACCTAATCCTTCCACTTGTGGGCTACCAAGGCCTGAGCAGTACATGCCTTTGTGGATGGCAGAAGATTTTAGACCAAGTGCTGTAGGTTGATGGCTTGATGACCTACAGGCTCACAGGATGTCAGGGGTTGGAAGGGACCCAAAGAGATCATCCAGTCCAACCCCCCTGCCAGAGCAGGACAGACAATCTAGCTCAGGTCACACAGGAATGCATCCAGACAGGCCTTGGAAGTCTCCAGAGAGGGAGACTCCACAGCCTCTCTGGGGAGCCTGCTCTGGGACCCTTACAGTAAAGAAGTTCCTCCTTGTGTTGAGGTGGAACCTCCTGTGCTGCAGCTTACATCCATTGCTCCTTGTCCTATCCCAGGGAGCAAGTGAGCAGAGCCTGTCTGTCCCCCCAACTCCCAACCCTCGGATATTTATAGACATTTACTAAATCCTCTGTGTCTTCTCTTTTTCAGACTAAAAAGCCCCAGGGCTCTCAGCCTCTCCTCATCAGGCAGTGCTCCAGTCCCCTAATCGTCCTTATAGTCTTCCATTGGATCCTCTCCAGCAGATCCCTGTCCCTCTTAAACTGGGGAGCTCGAAACTGAACACAGTACTCAAGATGAGGTCTCACCAGAGCAGAGTAGAGAGGGAGAAGAACCTCCCTTGATCTGCTGGACACATTCCTCTTAATAAACCCCAGGATCCCATTGGCTCTCTTGGCCACAAGGGCACATTGCTGTCCCACAGACAACTTGTTATCCACCAGCACTCCCAGGTCCCTCTCCACAGGGCTGCTCTCCAGCAGATCTCGAGGACTTCCTACTGACCAGAAGGCTGTAAGAGGTATCCTTAACACACATCACACCAAGAACATACCCACCACAGCACTGCTCACAGCTGACTTCTCCTGGAGAAGTGCAGTAATTAAGAGCTAGACAAGGGTCTCCCTGTGAGGGATTTACTCCAGAAGAAGACATGTCCTTCCTGATAACGTGTTCCAGTTTCCTTTTTCCCACTGACAACTGGGATATACTTATAGGTAGCCAGTTTAGCTCAGCAATTCCACACATGGTGCTCTAGCATTGCTTTCAAGCCCTCAGTATGTGCCCTCAGAGCTCAGAGCAACCCTTCTTCTGGAGAGCAGCAAGAAACCATCTCCAGCACTTTATAAAGTTGAAGGAGGAGCTGCCAACGCATGAAGAAACAACAGGAAAAAAGGGGGGGAAAAAAGGAACAGAACTGTGAATAAAGTGGTGCAACAGCTCTGGAAAATAAAAAACCCAAGCACAAATTATCCAGTTTGTCTAAGATATTCCAAACCCCAGTGTCAGTCCATCGTGGTTTGTATTAAACCCAGATGCATATCATCTTCTCATCAAAGAGAAGTGGCTGTAGCTGTTACAGTTGGCCAGCTGGTTTGAAGCTCCCCTTTTCCCTGTAGTGTAATATATCCCATCCTCCTTGGAGCTCCCATCCCATGGAATATCTTTGCAGTTTGCAACCAGCACACAATAGGCTCAGCTCTAATTCCATAAATCACCCTGCAGCCTCCGTTTGATCATAAATCTTTCCATAGCTCTGACTTGCAAAGAGGGTTGAAAGTGGATGCTTTTTTTTCTTTTTGTCTTTTGAAGGCAGGCAAAAAAAAAAAAGAAAAAGAAAAAGAAAAGAAAAAAAGAGAGAGAAAAAGAGAAAGAAAACGTGGAGATGCAAAGACATTTGCAAACTCCACAAGGGGTCAGTGTCTTGGCAGAAATCCTCCTTCAACGCTGAGCGTGGTCCCACATCCAGGATGTTTTTAATACTCCCAAGCAAGGGTAGGATTTTTGGGGGCATAGAGTTGATTTGGATTTTTCAACCTCCCTAACGAAAAAAAGTATGAAAAACAAAACTCAAGAATCAGTTCTGCTGTGCTGCACTACTTTTTCTGCTTGCTTCAGCACAAAGGATTTCTTAGGAGTGGGAGCACCCAGGCAGAGCCCTGAAGGTTGACCTTAGACCTGTGTTGCTCAAGCAGGATGGATGTTTGGGCCAGAGAGGGATGGAGGCTGTGAACATCACCAGCTCTCCCAGAACTTTCCCATGTCAGAAACATCCTCCTTGGTGAGAGAGCAATATCACAAAAAAGCACAGCAGGATCACAACCCCTTGGGTTCATCTAGACCCAAATACTGGTACAAAACCATGGTGACCTCAGGGTTCTCCTAGTGCTTCTCAGTTTGGTGGTCTCACCTCCACCACACCTAGGAACATGAGCAAGGATGGAGCAAACATGAGGCTGCACAGCAAATTGGCAATGGATTAGCAACAAATCTACACCTGGCCACAGGGCCTGCAGTGCAGTGAACTTTCATACACAATGCTTTGCAGCATCATACAGAGCTTGACTTGCTCTGCTCTCTATTCACCTGAGGGGTCCTTTACCTACAACAGCAGGTCTAGAAAGGGAAGGAACAGAACATTTCCCAGCTCATCTCAAAATCAGAAACCCAGAGGGGTTCAAATGAGAGAGTCTCTTGTTCAGCAGCACTCCAGTAGCTTCCCCTCACCACCAAGCAAAACATCAAGTGAGCTTTGGAAGTTCGCCTCTACATCATCCCTGTACCATTCTCCTGCTCAAGTGGAGGACTGCAGAATCGTTCTGCAGATGTCTTCTGCTGACTCAGTGATTGCAGCTCCAAGAGGTGCTGCCCAGAGGCTTTGAGTCTCTGTTTCCCTTTTGGTTGCAGAACTGAAGCCTAGGAGCGGGATTCTTAGGAGGCAGCGTGGGTTGGTGAGAGGGAGGGAGCACTGCCCAAGCCTCACTCAAGGAGCAGCTCTGCCCACTCCTCCTCCACACACCACCACTTGTTTTGAAGGAAACATTTCACATCCTCACATTAAAAAAAAAAAAATTTGGTTCAGAGCTTTCTCTTTACATTTAATAAACCAAAGTTTATGAACGCTAAGCTGATACCTTCTGGAAATTTCATCTCAGCCTGCCTGCTGCCATGGATGGAGGGCTGCACTCCTGCAGAGACATTCTCCCTATGAAGGTTGCTGAAGGTTTATGGAGAACTCCAGTGGGACCTTGTTCTGGAGCACTCCAAATTCCTTCCTTCTCCCCTTCCCTGCGGGTTTGCGCGGGGAGAAGGCGGCGCGAAAACTGCTTCCCCCGCCACGACCCGGCGGGCTTGAAGGGGGAACAGCAAAAGGCCTTTCCGTAGCCGCTGGCAAACGGACGCTTTGCCTGGAAAAGCACACACAGGGCAAGGGCGCGAGGCGCCCGCCTCAGAGCGGTTCCCGCCCTAGGAGCCCACCCCCGCGCCGTGACAGAGCTCTCGTTGGGACCGGCCCCGCTTTTTCACGGCTCCTACCTTTCACACGGCTCTCGGTGTTGCACCGTCCCTGCCTCAGGACGCTTCTCCCCACGTTGGCACCGCTCTGTGCAAACTTGCGGGGTGGGCAAGTCCTGGGGTCCTTCTGAGAGAGCTGCCGGCGGCGCCCGGACCCGGCTGCTCTCGGACCATACTGTAGGCGATTTCCTGGCTGCTATTCCGAACTGGGGACACCCGAGCAGTTTGGCTCTCCCCGGCCGCTGCCGAGGCAGCGTCGCTGCCACGAATCCCTGCCAGGTGTTTGGAGACACTTCTGCCTTTGGCGGCTTTGCCACTCGCCTTGGGCTGCTGCCGCGCGGATCCAGACCATTGGATGTTGCTTGCGGCGTCAGAAGGCAGCCGAGCCGCAGAGAAACCCAGCAAGAGATCATCGCCCAGTACCTATCTCACCTCCGCGAGTAAAGCCTGCTGGTCCCTTAATTCTCTGCTCAGCCTGATTGCTAGTGTAGCGTAGCCTTTTCCATTTCCTGACTTCCCAAATGTCTAAATTTGTCCATAACAACCTGTAGAAGAATTCCCAATCAAATTAGAACCTGGAAATAAATCTAAACTAGATTTGTATATAGATTGGGGGCAAGACTTTCAGGAAAATAAAATAATTATATTTTTGTAATTCCTGACTTGGCCACGTTAATTCCCTGCCTCCACAACAGACCTTCACACTTTGTGCCCAGTAATGTGGGGGAGCACAGGGAGAGGGAACCCATGCAAGGATGCAAAATCTCAATCCCCAGGCTCCAACTGCAGAGGAGAACACTTGAGCTCTGCAGGAGCAGAGGACAGCTCCAGCAGCTGCTGGCACAGAGTGAAGGACCTGGCAACAACAAGCTTGCCACAGGTTCTAAAGCAAGGTTAGCAGCCACTGGCTGCCCGTAGCAGAAACAAAAACACTAATTTTATTAAACAGAGTCCACTAGAAGAGTAACCTCTATTTTGCTGTTACCCTGCTTCTTGGGCTTTGCAAGAACTTCACATGCAAGGCAGGAGAAACCAAACGTGATGACTGACTATGCACAGATCATTCCCCAGAAACACAAGGGAAGGGAAAAGCAAAAGCAGAGGAGACTAAAACAATCACCTGAGCCAAAAGAAAAGCCCAGAGTTCTTAAAACTGAGAGTACTTCTTGATCAGAAAGTTCTGATCTGATGGAACTGGAACAAAGTGCAAAATCACTCTTTAAGTTTAGGTGGAAATGCAAAGCTGGGTGCTCTTCAATCTCACCAGGTTCTCAGTTTGATTAAAACAGGAAGAACAACCAAGAAGTCCAGTGCTACAGGGCAAAAAAGCTCTCCGTTCAGGAGTGCATTCTGGACATCCTTTCTCCAGAGAAGTAATTTGGAGTTCATCCTCCAGTTCCCATGTGAAACCCCTCAACAGTAGTCTGGTGGTGCTACCAGATTGCTGATTTAGCTCATTAACTCATCACCATGTATGCATCAGAAGCTAGTGACAGGTCACAGAGCAAGCTGCATCCCAGCCAGAAATCCTGCTCCCGACACCACTAAAGCCAGAAGACTCAGTTGGATTTGTCTCTTCCTTTAATCCATGCCTCATCTTACATCAGTTAATAGTCTCCAGTCTGAAGAGAAGGAAAGCTTTGCCAAGGAACTAAGGTCGTGCCTCAGGCAGCTGAACCCCTTTCTACTTTCCCTTGCCAAGCATCCTAACCCGTGGAGGCAGAGACCAGCTGCCACGGCCATGCTTTTCAAAGCAACTGGTTCCTTGACTTGTCCAAGAGGCTCCAACCAGGGACCCAAGCAGTCTGATACTGGGACAGCACAGACCCACAAGGAAAGAACAAAGCTTTCAGAACTCCTTTAGATCAATGAAGTCAAAGCTTCCTTCCAGCCACTTTCTGGAGCAGAGTGTAGGCCATGTAGGAGTTTACTCTGCAAACACACAACCAAGTGGAGGAGGAGGATTAGCCCTTATGAAATACCAGAAGCAATGACCAGAGGGGAATCTTTGTGCAGTTCATTGCACGCAGCAGAAAGAAAACTCAGCAGGGACTTTCCTGGTGGGACACATTTGGAGGGAAGCAGAACAGTCTCACTGACCATCTATGTGCAACTGTTCCTTGAAAAGCTGCAAGTAAAGCAGCTATAAACCAGAGGAGCACAGAGAGAGAAGCATGAGGGACATTTTAGCAAGAGAAGTATCAGCCCCCCAAGGTTAGCACTCTGAAGGCATTCACACACAATCCTTTCACTAGAACAGAAGAAAAACATCTATAGGAACAAAAAAAGCTTTTTCAAGTTTCAGTGATGAGGGTTCAGCTCCCAAAGTGTCACTCTGCTCTACACCATAGTCAGGACTGAGAGAGTCTTGTGAGCAGCCCGGAAGGCCTTGGGGTCTGCAGGCAGCCACAGAAGAAATTGCAGAATCATTTGGATTCAAAGGCAGTTTTAAAGCTGGTCCAGTCCAACCCCGCCCTGCAGTCAGCAGGGACATCTGCAACTAGAGCAGGTTGCTCAGAGCCCCAAACAGCCTGACCTGCAGTGTTTCCAGGGGTTGGGCATCTACCACCTCTCTATGCAACGTGGGCCAGGCTGTCACCACCATCAGTGTCAAAAATGTTTTCCTTCCCTCTAGTCCGAATCTTGCCCTTATTTTAAAGCCATCACTCCTTGTCCTGTCACAACAGGTCCTGCTAAAAAGTCTGTCTGCAAGTAATTTCTAAGCCATTATATGCTTCAGTCTCCAGTTTCATTTCTAAGACTCCAACCAAATCACCCTCAGAGACCAGTGTTATGGACTACTTTCTATTGACGTAACTGATTACCTCCACCACCTTTGGTGTGAGATGTGGGACTGAAGTCCTTCTTGAACCCCAACCACGCCTGCATGGACCATGGTGCAGGGAGTGATGGAGTAAATCGAAGGACTGGAGGCACATGGCACCTGTCCCTGCTGGGAAAAACAGAAAAGTCAGTATCCAAGAGAGCAGACATGGACCATATATGAGAGAAAGGAGGATTCTGTGGTATTCAGATATCCAACAGAAGATCTAAGAAGTTTCTGCCAAAATCTCTAATGTGTTTTAACTTTGCTCTTGGTTAAATCTTGGGAAATCAGCTCTCCCTAGGAAAGCAAACCCCTTCCCTGTGAAAACTGTCCCTATGTGAACCCAAAGAGTACACACAAAGACCTCTGCAGAGGTGAGCAAGAATAGGGCTCTATCGGTGCCAAACATACGTAGAGAGATTCTCCTACAGATCCAGCACCAAACCATTGCATCCAGGAATTCACAGGTGGGAGTTTTTGGAAGCAACAAAGGGTTAACCAGTGACTCACTAAAGCTATTTTAAAAGCACTGCAGAACTGCAGGAGCTGCTACAGCATTAGATCTCCTGCACTGATGGCCCCACTCAATCTTCACCATGCAAGCTGGGCCATCAGCTGACTTAAAAAGTCAGAAGAAAGAGAAAAATAGGCTGAATTCTCCAGAACTGGGATCACATCAGCATGTGCCAAGAATGGGCCTCCCTCATTAGAGTTTCATAATTCTTCAGCCCTTCCAGACGGGCTCAGACACCATTTGGGTAATAATTAACTGTTCCCCGTGCTCAGTGCCTGCTCGCTGGAGCTCTTCATGTTCAAGCTTGGCATGAGACACCTTCAAAATTAACAGCGTTGCAAAGCTTACTTCTGTTAATTATGCTATTTTGGAAGGAGAAAAGGAAAGGAAGCCATTTCCAGAGACTAGTGGGGGTTTTCTTCTCACCCTTCCCCCTCAGTGTCTTGTGCAAGAAGCTACTCTACACTCACCATGTATCTTGCCCCAGAAATGGTTTGTGCTTTCAATCCTGCATCCCAGAAGTGCACAGGGTGCCACGTCAGATATCCCTGATGCCGTGGGGGGGAGGCACAGCACCTGCTCCACACAGAGTCCTTCAGGCAGAAGCTTAACCCTAGTCCAGGTTTCAGTTATCTGCCCAGAGCTGTTTGTACAACCTGGCCAAAAAGCCTCATGTTCCAAATGCCATCCCATAGATGGCACCGAGACCCAGCTCAGACCAGTGCTGAGAGCGAGAAGCCTCATCCATCTTAACACACACAACCCGAGTTAGAAGATGACGACAGACATGGGCATTGGACTGAAGAGACAACCAGGAACAAGGTGCAGAATCCTCTCCTTCCAAGAGTCTTTTGGGCCTTTTCTCTAGCCACGCTTCCTCCCATTGCAGTGCTCTTCTCTATGATGCCAGGCTGCGACCTCCTGCCACTGCAACTGAGTGACATGACCATGTGGCCCCCTCCAACACAATGGTTTGTGGCCATTTCATTTGTTTCCTGCTCACCATGGGTCCCCGGTATGGAGGCACTGGGGAACGAGCAGTGTCAATGTCTCCTGCACCTCTCTCAGATATTACCTAGCAATGAGCAACTCCACCACAGCCATACTGGGAAGCAGGCAACAGCTCAGAGATGATCTTGATTTATTTGGTTGACAAAAAACGGAACATGAGCCTGCAGCGTGAATGCAGCCCAGACAGCAACTGTGTGCTGGGCTGCAGCAAGAGAAGTGTGGTCAGCAGGGCAAGGGAGGGGATTCTCCCCCTTTACTCTGCTCTCCTCAGACCCCACTTGGAGTACCGTGTGCAGTTCTGGAGCCCCCAGCACAGGAAGGACATTGAACTGTTGGAGCGAGTCCAGAGGAGGCCACGAAGATGCTCAAAGGGCTGCAGCAGCTCTGCTCTGAGGACAGGCTATGAGAGTTGGGGCTCTGCAGACTGGAGAAGGAGACCTTGTAGTGGCCTTCCAGTGTCTGAGGGGGCCCTAAAGGAGGGCTGGGGAGGTCTTGTAATGACAGGATGAGGCGTAATGGGTTTAAACTGGAAGAGGGGAGATTGAAACTAGATGTTAGGAAGTTCTTTCCAGTGAGGGTGGTGAGACACTGGCACAGGCTGCCCAGGGAGGCTGTGGCTACTCCCTCACTGGAGGTGTTCAAGGCTGGGTTGGATGAGGCCTTGAGTCACCCGTACTAGTGGGAGGTGTCCCTGCCTATGGTGGGGGGTTGGAAGTAGATGATCTTTGAGATCCCTTCTAACCTAAACCATTCTATGATTCTATTATCTGGGGAAAAAAAACAGGGAAAAAAAAATCAGTAAAGACACTTCTGGGAGTCTTTTGTATGGACAGAACAATCCCATTTCCTCTTTCCCTTGTGTCACAAGTCAATGCTCACTCTCTGCAGGAGCTGTGGAGAACCAGACAGTTCTATCATGTATTCCACAGGGCCCTCAGCTTGTCACCCAACTCACATTGGCAGCTGGAAGCTGCAGAGTTTGCCTGAACCCACAAGGCTCTCACACCAGGGATTGGTGGAAGGAAGGAGCTGGGAAGCACCAAAAAACAGACAAGGAACCTCTGAGGAGACCCTTGGTAGCAGTTGTAAAGTTCTGAGGACCCTTTATCAGGACCACAGGCTGAGTGTGGGATGGGGAGATGCCACCAGTCCATGAGGCCTGGCAGTAGATATTCTGGCATCCCAGAGACCAGTTCCCAGTGCCAGTGCTAATCCCCTCCTGCAGAACACAATCCCATAAACAGCATCCAGATGTGACTTGGGAGGCTGAATTTTAGTTCTTGATCTTCTGACAATGGTGCCCAGAAGGATTTGGAAAACTGACAAAAAAGCTTTGAACTTTTATGTAATGTGCTTAGAACCTCCACAGCAATAGCTCCACCATCCCTGTCCCACCCAGCTAAGGAGATGAGCACCCTTTCCACACCCAGAGGTGCTGCTGAGTCAAGAAATGCCTAAAATCTTGAGAAGTCTTGTTCTGTGTGTTCAGGAATTGGGCAGCTTGCATGCTGCCCTGCTGTTTGTCTCCATCTTGGTGGTCTGGAAACCACACCAACATTACCCAAGGGAAGCTGCACTTAAGACACTTCCTCTGTTTCCTAGTTTGGGTTGAAAACACTGTGGGGAAAATTTATTCCCAGAAAAAAAACCCTTGGTAGCTCTAAAGCTGGATTGACAGCCAAGGGAAAGGAGGAGGCAGGAAAAACAGAGCAGCAGCTTCTCAAAGCTGGAGACCAGGTGATGGGGTTTGCCTTTCAAGAGAATTTCCTATGGTACCATGGGAGTGAGCTGCCCTCTGAGCACCCCACAACTCCTGAGCCATTTCTTTGATTTTAGCAAAACCTGTGTGAGGATGAGGAATCTCCAAAGGCATCTCACAGGGTCCATCCAGCCCCCCACTCACGTGCAGAAACACTTAGAGTGGATCAAAGCTGGATGTGCCCCAGCACTGTGTGCACAAAGCCCAGAACCAGCCACCTCCTGGGCAGACAAGAAAGCTGGGGACAGACTTTTGAGCAGGGCCTATTGTGACAGGACAAGAGGTGAGAGTTTGAACTAAAAGAGGGAGATTCAGACTGGAGAGAAGGAAGAAATCTTTGACACTGAGAGTGGTGAGACCCTGGCCCAGAGAGGTGGTAGATGCCCCATCTCTGGAACTACTCCGGGTCAGGTTGGTTGGGGCTCTGAGCAACATGCTCTAGTTGCAGATGTCTCTACTGGCTGCTGAGGGTTGGAGTAGGTGAGCTTTAGAGCTTTCTTCCCACCTAAGCCATTCTAAGAATCTGTAAATTAGGAGACTCCACAATCAGGATGCATTTCTCATTCCCCTCAAGCACGCACCAGGTTCCATCTCACTTCTCAGAGGCTTGGCTTCAGTTTTGTTCCCCAAGCCTCCCTGATCTGGGGTCAGAGGGTGGCTGCAAGACTCGTATTTCCCCAAGACATTCTGAGAAAGACACTCTGATGTCTAACAGGAAGATGAGCTTTTTCTGCTGACTTCCGTGGTCAGGCTAATAAAAAAGGAGAGCAATTAGAAATTCCAGCAGAAGGGAGATGTGGGGGGAAGGAGGAGAGGGAAGATACCACTCATTTGAACCTCTCCTAAATTGGAGAAGAAGATTAGCCCCATAGATCCCAGAAATTCTAGCACCAGCCTATGCAATTATTGGGAATGCACACTTTAAGAGGGCTTGCCAAAAATGCCTGCTTTTATTAAAAAGGAATGGTTTCACAAAGGCCCAACTGTAAGAAAGGTTGTAATTTGCCCAAATAAAACTTAATTTGATCCATGAAATAGCTGTGGTTTATTGTGTAATAGATGTGCTATGTGTTTTAATTTAATAGAATCCAATCGGATTGTCAAGCCGGGCGAGCTGTGCAGAGCAATTTTTGGGTCGTTCCCACAGTGTGTACACAGCACAGATGCGACTTTGTACATCCCACCAGCACATCCAGAACTCGGGAATACAGAAGGGATTATCCACCCAGCAGCCAGCCATGCCTCGGCACGCAGCGAACGGAAAATCAGACCTCGGAGGGAAGCGCAAGTTATTTACAGGAAATAACTCGGGATGCTCCACAGTTAACTGCTCAGGCTCCTGGATTCAGTCCTGGGGAGGGGGGGCTCGGATAGGGGCCGCAGGGATCAGCTCTGGCATGCCACACAGCACCAAGTGACCACAGAATCAATCACGGGATCACAAGGTGTCAGCGGTTGGAAGGGACCCAAAGAGTTCTTAAGAGTCCAACCCCCCTGCCCGAGCAGGACCAGACAATCTAGAGTTCAGGTCACACAGAAACGTATGCAGACAGGCCTTGAAAGTTTCCAGAGGAGACTCCACAGCCTCTCTGGGGAGCCTTAAAGTGACCCTTACAGGACAGAAGTTCCCCCTTGTGTTGGGGTGGAACCTCCTGTGCTGCAGCTTATATCCAGGTTAAAAAAGACTTTCAAGATCATCAAGTCCAACCTATCATCCAATATAATCTGTATAAACCAAGTGCCACATCCACTCTCTTTAAATACCTCCAGGGATGGTGATTCCACCACCTCCCTGGGAAGCCCATTCCAATGCCAATCACTCTTTCTGCAAAAAACTTCTTCTTAACATCCAGCCTAAAGCTCCCCTATTATAGCTTGAAACTCTGTCCCCTGTCACTGATTGCTGCCTGGGAGAAGAGACTGACCCCCACCTGGCCACAACCTCCTTTCAGGTGGTTGTAGATAGCAGTAAGGTCCCCCCTGAGCCTCCTCTTCTCCAGGCCAAACAAATCCAGCTCCCTGAGCCACTCCTCACAGGGCTGTGCTCCACCCACCTTGATGCTACAAGACCCAATTGCTGCAATGCCATGTTCCCCAGCACACCACATTTATGAATGTACAATCTATAGATTCATAGAATGGGTTGGAGGGGACCTGAAAGATGGAGTTCCATTCCTCCTGACATAGGCAGGGACACCTTTCACTACAGCAGGATGCTCAAGGCCTCATCCGGCCTGGCCTTGAACAGTTCCAGGGAAGGGACATCCAGCCTGGGGGAAAGAAACCTGGGAGAGAATTTTCAGCAGGGCCTGTTGTGACAGGACAAGGGGTGGTGGTCTGAACTAAACGAGGGATGTTCAGATTGGAGAGAAGGAAATGTTGTATGCTAAGAGCAGTGAAACACTGGTCCAAGCTGCCCAGAGGAGGTAGATGTCCCATCCCCAGAACCATCCGGTTGGACCCTGGGGCTCTGAGCAATCTAGTCTAGTTGCAATGTCCCTGCTGGCTAGGGGAAGTGGACTAGATGACTTTTACAAGTTTCTTCCAACCCAAATGTGTGGTTCACCCACATGACAACTCCTGTTCTGTCCAGAGATAGAAGAGACATGAGTGCATGCACTTGGATCTCACTTGCACCCCACCACAGCCCCAGAGCCAACTCACACCCATTTATAAGAAAACTGAGGTCAAAACCCAGCCCTAGCACCCAGGCAGCAGATTCACCACAAACCCCACTCTCAAAGTCCAAGGACACGCATGGAACCAGCAGTGCTGGCTCCTTCCACAGCAGCACTTACCTGGATGAGACATTTGACTTTCGGTCCTGGCATTTGTCAGAGAGAAAAGCCCCTTTCTGGCTCCTGAGGTGCATTTCATAACCCTTGGAAGCACAACAAGCAGCTCTCCATCAGCACCCACTCCAAAGGCTGCTCCAAGTGCTTTCAGTCACCAAACAGCCACCCAGGTTCAAACCTAGAGCTAGAGATTGCAGCTTTTGCACCAGAGTCCCTTGGGGAGTTCAAGAGCTTGGAAGTCCTAAAGCTTCTTTAAAGTGTCTTCTAAGTTTGAATGATTACTGTGAGGAATTAAAGGGAAGAAATGGGACAGAAAAGAATATTTAATATCTTGCTCCATTGCCTCACCATCAGATCCTTTTTTGTTCTCTTTAAAGCTTCACTGTCAAGTAAAATAAACCCCCAGATTTATTTCTGAGGAAGTGCACAAGTAATAAAAAGAAGGAAAATTTATGTGGATTGGAGAAGGGAAACCCCAAAGTCAACCCTCGAACTCCAACCCACACAAATCCTTTTGCTGATGCAAAGCCAGAATGGAGCTGAAAGGTGACCAACCAGCCTGGCCACGCTGCAAATGAAAGCAGTTAAGCCAGGGACTTGAACCAACAGTTTCTGTGGGCACTGGGATGAGGTCTTCTGTGGATGGCATGAAAGTAAACAACAAAACAAAGCAAACAAAACAACCAAAATTCTTGGTGCTATTTTGTCCAAAATACAGAAGCTGATAAAAAGTGGGGAATGATGGCACCGTTGCATCTGTGTGGCACACGAGGAGGAGGAAGGTAGCAGCTCAAGGTGGGAATATAAAACCTCCTGGATGGTGGTGGGAGAAAAGGAAAGAGGAAGAAACAATTCAGCTTTTGGCTGCTTCTTCCCACTCCAAGTGAGGATGGTGCTAACAAAAAAAACCCTAAAGCCTCAAAATGGCCTCTTGACTGACTGCCTGAAAATGCTAGTGGATGATGCAAGTGACAAGACAGGACTCACCAGATCTAAGCCAAAGGGGACAAAACCCACCCTGTGAAGCTCTAGAGAGCTGCCTTTAAACCACGGTGGCATGTTGTGACACCGTTCACTGACAACAATGGCTGCAATGCAAACAAAGCCTCACGGTGTCAAGTATTAGCGCTGATGCTGCAGGAACTCCACCAGTGTGGGCCCAGTTAGGTATGGTTATAATGTGACAAATGGCTGAGGAAATGCCACTGTGACATTCCCTGATTGTGCCTCTCCTCAACATCCACTCTGTATCTATGTGCTTCTCTGCAGGGATGCGGTTCCCTTCCCTGGAGGGATGAGATCCATTCCCAGAGGGGTAAGGTCCTTTCCCTGAAGGGATGAGGTCCCTTTCCCTGGTGGGATGGTTCCCATCCTGGGGGGGATATGGTTTCCTCCTTGCCCACCCTCACTTGTGGCTGCTGTAAAAACACCAAGTCCGGGTGTCAAAATGCACAACCCTGACAAGCATCAGGAGAACTTTCTAACAGGCAAGTTCTGTCCCCTTTTACCATAAGGAGGTCTCATAATGTTTTTCTCCACAAACATGAGTGCTACAAACACATCTTCCCTAACATTGAAAACTGAAGTCCTTCTGCAGACCCTGGGAGACTCAAGGAGAATCAAGATGGATGTGCAATGTGAGGCTAGGACTTGGCAGTGCTCCTCACTGCCAGTAACTTCCCTAACCAAGCAAAGCCAGACAATGTCCAACCTGCCCATGCAGGCACGTGGCTGCCGCAGTGCTGGCAGCAGGGAAGCTCAGGCAGAAGTCAGCAAAGAGCCTCATTTTATCCAAGATTTCCAAAGAGTTAATCAGCCAAGACAAGCTTGTCTGACCAGGACTTTTGGCTGCAGCTGCTTCTCACAGCAACTATGTTCTTCCCAAACAATTCTTCATCAGCTCATTGCCTGCACTGAGAGATCTGCAAACAACTCATCCAATCCTCTATCTTACCACGAGTTACTGGACAGATTCCCAAAATTCAGGCCATGCTATCCACCCAACCACAAATTGTTCAAAACCACCATTTCTGTCTCAACCACCAAATATGTCTGGGAGATAACCAGACTCACAGACAAGTCCCATGAAAACTGGTCCTACTGGGCAGTTTTTAGAGCCAAGGTCTACTCTGCTCTTCCTACCAGCACTGATACCCATCAGTTTGCAGAAGTATGAACATAAACAGTCATCTTCACAGTGTCATGTTGCATGCTATCAGAGAGATCACAGAGCCCTGAGCAAAAACAGCCACGTGAGATTTCCCTCCCACCTTCTGTTTGCTCCCTGGCTCTCAAATTGTCCTCACTTACCTTTGGAGACAACACGCAGTTTTTTTCCTAGAGAGCAAACAAATTCTTTACACTGATGATGGCTTGACCCTGGCCCAGGTGGTCCAGAGAGGTGTTTGAAACCCTGTCTCTGGAACCATTTCCAGGTCAGGCTGTTTGGAGTTCTGAGCAACCCGCTCTAGTTGAGGATGTTTCTGCTGACTGCATAAGGGTTGGGCTGATGAGCTTTGAACACCCCTCTCAACCCAAACTGTCCACAGAATCACAGAATGATAGGGGTTTGGAGGGACCTCTGAACATCACCTAGTGTATCTCCACTACTAAAGCAGGATGACCTCATGACCTTTGTGGGTACGTCACCCACAAAGACACGCAGGCAGGTTTTGAATGCCTGCATAGATGAAGAGTCCACAAGCCTCTCTGGGCAGCCTGTTCCTGNCTTGACCCTGGCCCAGGGGGTCCAGAGAGGTGTTTGAAACCCTGTCTCTGGAACCATTTCCAGGTCAGGCTGTTTGGAGTTCTGAGCAACCCACTCTAGTTGAGGATGTTTCTGCTGACTGCATAAGGGTTGGGCTGATGAGCTTTGAACACCCCTCTCAACCCAAACTGTNAAAAAAAAAAAATCTGTATTGAAAGGATTCTATAAGCCAAAGTGCATTTTCTGTTCTTTGTCCATATACACATTGCACCGTACATAAATAATTACATTGTAAAAATGACTCCATAATTACAAGTATAATATATATTTTCATATAATATATAAAACTTTATATTAAATCTAGGTAGATGATATTTGGGGTAGAGTTTGTGTCTCTGGGTTGGGGGTTGGGTTTTTTTGTCTTTTTGTTTCCTTTGTGGTTTTTTTTTTTTTTTCCTGTCAGAGGCTTGAGCGTTATCGATTGTTGCTGAGTAGAATCTCCAGCCAGCATGGGCAGGAGGTGATGAACTGTCTGGAGTAACACGGCCCCCAGCCCTTGGCGAAGCTGATGCGGACGCTGTTGGGGTCGTAGGGCCCGTCAGTGTAATCCAGATCGGCCGTGTGCTGCAAGAGGCAGGACTTCTCATAGTCAAATACCTTGATGGAGTAGCCCGGCATGACCTTGCGCACTATCAGAGTCCTGCAGTTGGGGATGTCCAGTGTCGGGGAGTTGACGAAGATGGGGTGCTCGCTGCGGTTGTAGGCCCACACGCCGTCCGGTTCTTTGCTCAGTAAAATCCCGTAGCCGATTTTACTCCGAGTCCTTCTCACAGTCTCGCTCCTGTTCTCCAGGTTTAGCTGTCCGAGGCAGAAGCCGTTTCCTTGAGGTAGGTCATAGAAGATACTGACAGACTGTTCGTACACTGTGTAGAGGCGGCCGACACGTGTCCGGTGCTCCCAGTAGGCCACGTTGCACCAATGGCTCCTCTTCACGGCATCGGGTGACGTGCTGGCGTCTGTGGGGAAAGTGGAGCAGGAGTCAGGGTGTGCTGTCACTACCGGGGAAAGGGTGGGTATGGAGGGGAGGCAAATGGCTCTTTCTACCCGGCGGCTTTGCTCACATAGGAACCAAGCCTGTGTTCACCCAAACCTGTGTTCGGCCCAACGCCCACCTCCAAACCAAACTCTGTCTCCAGCCCAACGCTCATGCTCACTTAAAGTTGATGATTGAAATTCGCACTGAACTCAAAGCTCACCTTCAACTCAAAGCTTGTGTTCAACCCAAAGCCCATCTCCAACCCAAAACTTGTGCTCAGTGCAAAGACTGTCTCCAACACAGCTCATCTTCAACCAGGATCAAATGTCACCAAGAAAGAAGGCTCAAGCAAAAGCTGGTGACCCAATGGGTCACCCGCCAGCTCCCAAGGAGCTCAGCACCTCTCTAATTTCATGCTCAATCTTGTATCCAGCAGCCAAGACCCTATGTACTTAAGACGTCTATTTCTACTACCAAGAGCTGGCATGGATAGTGTACCACCGCAACTCAGCCATCTCTGTCCTTGGTGGGCCCTCAAGTTCCTCCAGCATTACTGTTGTTGGTGTACCCTCATTTTCAAAGGCCAAGTTGTGTCCATGAAGTGCTTGGATGACTGACCCAACAGTTGTCTCTGTTATGTAATACTCTTTGACAGCAATGCTGATGTTCCCACAGGGAACATGAAATCTGAGGCTGCTATGAGCTGTACATGTCCTCCTACGAAGCCACTGGAACAGTAAGAAATGTTTCTTCTTTCTAAGAATTACATTCAAGGAAGATGGGAGAGATACAGACTGCCAGATAACTGTGGAATTTATGATGCCTCCAGAATGAAGATGGAAACTCTCAGTTCTTAAAGTACCCCAAAGATGGCAAATTAACCTCTCTCTGAACATCACTCCACTGGTTAGCAGAAAGCCAACGCTGGGATTTTCGTCAAGGAGCTCTGCTCCATGCCTGGCATTAAGCTCCCTGACAATCTATCACGCGCCCGTGGCCTGCTGACCCCTCTGCCTTGGTGCCATCACGTCCGATTAGCTTGCACACGGGGTGATGCCATTATTTTGCTTCACAGACCCCATTGACACACCGGATTTCGAGCGTGGCCCTGAAGCCCCCGTTCCTTTTCAGGCTCAAATTACCCTGGAGGGGAAGGGGCTCTCCTCCCCATTAACGATCTTCGAGCTCAGCAGCTTTGTTAGAGTTTAACTTGAGTTGGAACCATATAAATTTGAGGGGAGGGAGATGGGGGAGGGGGGGTAATTGGGCAACTGGGGAGGCAGCAGGGGCTGGCGGGGGGCCTTTTGCCACGGGCAATGCTCATCTTCTTGCACCCTTCACCCACAGGTCTCCAGTACCTGCCATATGAAGAAAGGCTAAGAGAAGTGGGTTTGTTCGACCTTGAGAAGGCTTAGCTGAGACCTTATCACTGTGTGCGAGTACATGAAGTGTGGGTACCAGGACAATGGAGACTCCCTTTTTACAAGGAGTCCCATGGAAAAGACAATAGACAATGTGTACAAGTTACTGATGGGGAGTTTTCCACTGGACTCCAGAAGAAAATGTTTTCCTATGAGAACAGTTAGACATTGGAATCATCTCCCGAGGGAAGCAGTGGATTCCCCTACACTGGACAGTTTCAAGACTTAGCCTGAGTGCTAGGCCAGCTCATTGCAACTACACTATCACCTAGAAAGGTTAGATCAGATGATCCTCAGGGTCCCTTCCAAGCTGGTATTCTCTGTGAATGCCAGGCAACTCTGGAAATCCCAGACTGGCCTCTTTCTCCCACTTCATCTGTTTAAATAATTTCAAGGACTCACATCCCCTTTACAGTTTGATGCACATCTTATCCAGAACTGGGAAGGAAACCCTAGAGTAACCAGATGCTTTGACACTACTGGGAAAATGAACAGAGGAGCATTGGCCTCAGACTCCTGACAACATGGGAGAAGCCTTACTGAACACAACTGGGCCACATGCACCCATTAAACTCAGAGTTAGTGGCTCTGTACAGCAAGGAACTGGCTGAAGACCTTTGTCAGAGCAATGGCCGCACATTGGAGACGGGCGAGGCAAACTTGGGTCCTTCAAGGCCCAGGTCTTGTACCACAGTGGAGGAGTGTGACACTCCACCACATCCCAGTGGTACTCTGTGTCTCTGTGCTTCTGAGGGAAGACCACTGGGAGTCAAGATCACCCTAATGCTGCACTCTGGTAGTGACAACGAATCAGCAAAACCAAAGGTTTCTCTACATTCTCTGGCCAATGACCATCCTCCATCAAGCCGGTGGAGTTGATAATCTCAATGGTCTGTTCCAATCTCAGCAGCTCTATGACTGTGTGATTTGCAGACCAGGAGTTGAATCAACAATTCGACTTGCTCCGAAATGGTAATGGCCTCATTGGCAAGTGCACAATGGTTATGTTGTGCCCAAGCACAGAGTAATACTGATGATTGGACTCTTCCTGAAGTACCTCATGATGCCTTCCAAAGCACCAGCCACAAAAACAAAGTTTTAGAGAAGCAAGAGAAGACTCAAATGTAATTCTGCATTAGAATCTCCCCCAGCTGCCTGGTTCCTATGTAATGCAATTAAGATCTCAACCAACAACAGAAACTTTGATGAAATTGGTGATACAAAGTTTCAGAATCTCTCTGCAGTACTTTGGCAGCAGTTGGAAAAATGATGGTAACCAAGTCTGACCCAGTCTTACCTAACTGAACACTACTGAAGCAAGACCATCCTCAGCTACATCCGGACAAGCCTTAAATCAACAGCTTGGTATGGACTGAAATCTTTTGACTTTCTCTGGTAACACCTCCTGGTCTCCCATCATGCAGATGCAAGCATGAAGTATGATGAAGTGTTTCAGATTGTGAGAGGTGAAACAAAATGTAGCTCATAGAAGACACAACGGCAGAATGAAGCAGTACCAAGCAATTGAGCTTCATCGTGCTCCACAGTGCCCAGGTTCCACAGTCATCTTTCCCATGGGACATCATGCAGCTGAGATATCCCCAATGCCTTTCTAAAACTCTTCTCCAGCTCTCGAGTTTGCTGCTGCCCCACTCAAGTGATGCTGGGAGGTTACAGGCAAGCTTAGAGGTTTTCATCTGCTGAGCCCAGGGGCTGGTAGCAATTACCAAGCTCTGCATCTGTTTAACCTCCCAACCTACACAAAGCCCTGCATGCCCATTAGCTAAGTTGGTTTTGTTATTACATTTTGTAGAAACTACCACTCGGCCCCCGAATTTCCCTTACAGACTAAGAAAGGGGTAACTTCAAACCTCAAGTGTCTCCATCAGCTGAATTAATTGGAGGAACAGCCAGCAATAAACATTTAAATAGGTGTTTCCCATGGTTTATTGCAAATTAACATACCTAGTGCAGAAAAGTAAAGTGGGAGGAAAACAGTATCTGTTCTACGAGAACATCTGTGTTAAGACCAGAACACTGTTACAGGATGAAAGGGAATGGATTTAAGTTTAAAGAGGGCAGATTAGACTGGGTATTGAAAAGAAATTCTTTCCAGTAAAGGTGGTGAGACACTGGAGCAGGTTGCCCTGGGAGGTTGTGGATGCCCCCTCCCTAGAGGTGCTTCAGGGTCAGGCTGGACAAGGCCTTAAGCAGCCTGATCTAGTGGGAGGTGTCCCTGCCCATGGCAGGCGGTTTGGAACTAGATGACCTTTACAGTCTCTTTGAACCTAAACCATTCCATGATCTCACCGTAGGTGCCACCATCCTTGCTTTCCAAGAACTGGCAGGTGCTTCAGCAAAACCATCATGCTGGAAACAGGAGAAGGGTTATTTACACCTCCTGCTTTCACACATCTGAAAAAGCATCATTAAAAGCACTTCCATGCAATTTACAACATGAGCTTCAATTACCCAACCATCTCGAGGGGTGAAACTTCCCTTTCCATCACTGTCATCCCATCACAGTTCCTGCCTGGCAGTGACAGCTCTGCTAGCTCAAAGTGCTCCTGGAGTTATCCTTCACGTGGACATGAGTTTTAGGTAACCGCACATCAAGAAGCTAAAAGCTTCCTTCCCATCCCTCTTCTCCTGCCCAGGGGTGGAAAAAGGCTTTCACAGCCATGCACCAGCTGCTGAATCAACCTGCCAGTGGCCCACAAGCCAATAAAACACCCTAAAAGGAGACATGTAAAAGGTTCATCTGGAAAGCCTTCGGCCGGTCCCCCTTGTCCCCCAGCCTCATCCCTCACTGTCCTTGCCGGTTGCCTCACTCCCCACGCCACAGTGGGTTCCTTTCCCTTCTTTTATCTCCCAGTGCACTCAAGCAAACCCTGCCGAGATGAACTCATCGTGCAGCCCTGACAAAGCTTCAGCAAGGCCCTCAGACAGGGGGGCTTGGGCTGTATCTTATCCCCTGCCAAGGATTAGTTTCGCCTCCAGCTATTAGCCACTACCACTGGCAGAGAGCAGGGGCGGCCAGCAGGGAACCATCTCCTCTGCCTTTTAAACACACACTCTGGTTTTATTTCCTTTTTTTCCCACACTGTCCTTGATGCACAGACAAGAAAACCTTAAAAAAAACTTTTTTCCCTTTTCTGCTGTAACAGAAGCAGGATTGTTAGCCTTCTCCTAGAAGAAAGGAAAATGTTTTGCCCTGCAATGCCTCCCTCGATGGTAAGGAAGCATTTTTAACCACACCACTGTAGGTAGCTACAACTTCCAACAGCTACATTTAGGCTGGCGTCAGGGCTATCTCCTCCATCAAAGCCACCTTGATCAGATGGTCAGGCTGAAACTCTGGCTCTTGTTTACTCCTTCCTTCGAATCACCGTTTCCAATGGCTCACAGCAGACACAGCCAAAAGGAAATTCAAACAATTTAAGATTAAAAAGAAAAAAAAAATCAAAAATACAGAAAGTAAGCCACAGAATGAAAAGTAAAACTTCACAGGGGAAAAAAGAAAAACCCAAACACAAACCCTCCTGCATGGCTCAAGAAAAAAAAATCTGGGTGTGGGAATAAATGCAAAGAGCAGATACTATGAATCCTCATGGTGTTAGCAGCAGTGCTGCTTTTGCTGCCTGCAGAGGGTGGAGGTAAAGAAAATTACCCAAGGTTTTGGGGTTGTTTGTGATTTGGCGGTGTTTTAAGCTAATAAAGTTCAAAGCAGTGCATTGAAAGAGAAAAGAAAGATGCTTTTTTCCCCAAACAATAGGCTGCACACTCCCACTGCTTGATGTTGCACTTAAAAGCAGGATAGAAAACATGGGTAGGTCACGAAACGCATGAAGTATCTCTGATTCATGCTCCAGCTCTTCCCAAGCCACCAAAATCTCTTCTCAGTAGGTCAAGTCGCCCCCACGACACACAGCTGCAAGTCAGATCTTGCTACAGAAGGAAAGGAGGGTGAGATAAGAGATGAAGTGGGATATTCAGCAGTGCCCCCACGACTCGGCTCACCCTGCATTTTTACATCCCGCCCTCCTGTACTCCTGCATCGCAGGCAGCCTAATGCTCCTCTGGCCATGGAGCTCTGTTACAACATCTTCTCATCTTCCCATCCAGTTCTATTCCACTTTAGACTCTATTAGATACATGCTGAGTCTTTTTTTCCTCCTCTCTGCTCTACATAGCTTATACCACTCAACAGACAGGAGCCTCAACAGACAGGAGCATGGAAGCAGCATGGTTATAGCCTGTGAATGAGGTCCAGTTCTGGAGTCCTGAGCACAGGAGAGATGTGGACCTGTTGGACTGGGGCCAGAGAAGGCCACAGCAATGACAGGTGGGCTGGAAGCCCTCTGCTGTGAGGCCAGGCAGAGAAAGTTGGGGTTGTCAAGCCTGGAGAAGGCTCCAGGAGACCTTCTTGGAATGGTGATACCCTGGCCTATGTTGCCTAGAGAAGTAGTAGATGCCCCATCCCTGAAACTGTTGCAGGTCAGGTTGTTTGGGGCTTTGAGTAACCTGCCCTAGTTGCAGATGCCCCTGCTGACTGCAGGGATGTTGGACTGAATGACCTTTAAAGGTCCCTTCCAATCCAAACTATTCTGTGGTGGACTCAGAAAGCCTGGCACAAAGAACATGGACTTTTCCCCAACATCTTTTTAACAGTTCACTGGAGAGCCCTAGGTTAAAATAATCACCCATTGATTACCTTAGAAACAGGCTGCAGGGTAAGGAAGGGTTTAAAACTCGCCACAGCAGAAATGGAATTTTTATGGCTTTAAATAAAAAAAATAAACTGTCAATCTGCACCAGCAGAACTCACAATCATTTTCTTTAAGCTAATATATATAAAATACCTCTGCCTTACCACTTCCAGTCAAAATGCATTGCTGTGGCTCTCTGAGCTGCAACCATCACCATGACAGATGCCATCATCTACTCCTGGCATGAGATCCTGCCCATTTCAGAGGGGAGAAGTTGAATGCTGTCCTCTGGGGACACACAAGCACAAAACGGCCACCATCTGTCTGCCCAGCCTCACTGGGAGCAGTGGGGTGGGACTTTGAAGGCATCTTCCCATGCTTAGAGGAGCTGCAGCCGTTGGTGAGCCATGTCTTGGCCAGCAGCCATTTTGTCAGCCCATGAGAAGGCTCCAGCATTGGTGCCATTAGAGTTAAGGCAATAATCTCAGTCCCACCAGCAAATGAACACAGGAGGCTGGGCAGCACCTGGGCTGCCATTCTGCAGTGACTCTGGGGACACTGGAGCAGTGGTAGCAGCAGGAGCTTCTCCATGCTGACCCCAGGGAAAGATCTGTTGAGGATTAGGACTGTTTAATCTCCTTTTCTAACTCTTTCTTGGTTTCACTGCTGAAGCAAGAAGCTCTGTGTTAGAGCAGGGCTAGGGGTCTGTGCAAGGAGATGACATTTGGGTGCAAGCAGGAGGCTGCCAACTCCTACGTTTCTTCCTGGACCTCTACCTTAAGTTGCAGAATCAACTGAGGAGCCTTTAATGTTCCAGGTTTCACCCAGAGAAACCTTCTCCCTCACAGAAGCCCAGAAAAGCTGTCACCAGCTCCCCAGCCAATGACCAAGGTCAGCTTCAAGGACAGCAGTCTAGATCTTCCCCGTGCTGCAGAGCATCAAACTCTCAGGCTTCTGTTTTGCCCTGCTGAGAGAGGACAGAAAGGTTGAGCCCAGCTCACACTTCAATTACAAGAGTGTGATTTCATACTATGATTAATCTGGTGTCACTGCTCTTGTGGTAGGGTCCCAACTCCTCCAATCCCAGTACAGCTCCTGGCACATTCCTCACACTGGATGTGCCTTTCATGCAGCTCTGGGGACTAGTTCAGTTCACCCACCCAGTAAAAACCAACACCAGACCAAAACGAGTCACCGCATACACTACGGACGAGGCATCTTCCTCCTCCTCCTTCAGTCCTCACCTTGCAGGAGAGCTCTGGTGCTCCCCAGCCTCCTCTGTGAGCCAATTTAATTTGTTAACCCAGTAGATGATCAACTTAGAACAACACTTGAGCTGGGCTAATTAATTAAATTAGTTGAAAAAAAAAGGGTCTGACAGGCAACAGAGCTGGTGGAAGAGACGCGTGGAGAGGGCTGGGGGGGAAAGAGGGACATTTCCATGGCAGCCCGAGACAACAAAAGTAACACAGGACAGGAGCCAATGCCAAGAATTAAGATGAAAACAATTTTCTCTGCATAAAAAGAAACCACTCTGCAAAATCACCAGCTCATGTTCAATTTTTTTTTTTTAAAAACATCCTTCAAAGAAAAACACAGCTTGTGTTTAGTGCTGCCTGGAAATTTCGAAGTCATCATCACTTAGTTTATTTTCAAGCTACATTCATGGAGTTTGCTTCTAACGTACCTTCTCTGGCCATTAAATATGCAGTCCAGAACATAATTTTATGGCATTTTAGTAAGTTTGGGGGTTCCCCCCCCTTTTTTTTCCCCCCCTCCCATCTCCCCAACATAGTTTACAAAGGTCTTTTCAGCTAAGGGTGAAAAGTCCTAGAAAGAAAAAAAAAAACCTGCAACTGGAAAAGCCCAACTCAGGTATTTTTCACTGACATTTTTATGTGTCAGTTCTAGAGCCAATGTTTTCAGAGATTTAGGTGTGTTTTGGGTTGGTTTTGAGTAGAACAGTCTCCATGCAGTCTCAGCCTCCTCTGCTCACAGCTTTCACAGGCACATTCATCACTTTCAAGTTGCAGGGCTTTGCCTTTGTAGCTGGTGTGTAAAAGTTAACACAACAATGTAAATACATCTTCAAAAGGAGCCCAAAACATAATCACCTACATTAAGTTGCCAGTTATGAAAGCACCAGACCCATCATCAACCAGAATTTGGGTTAGACTTCTCCACTCTTGGAAACCAGCCCTAGCTACCCTACCCTTCAGGCTGGGTAAAATCATGGGGTCATGCCTGCCACCTCCACCAGCAGCATCCCTACACCGTTCCCCAACCAACTGAAAAAGTGGAAAGAGGTGAGTAACCTGGGGGATAAAGTGGGAGGAAGGTCACAGAACCATAGAATTGTTTTGGTTGTAAAAGGCCTCTAAGATCATCAAGTACACCCATCAATCTAGTATCACCATGGCCATTAAACCATGTCCTGAAGTGTCATGTCCACATTATTTCTTGAACACCTTCAAGGTCTCCACCTTCTGATTTTTTTGTAAAGTCAGGGGGCTGAAAATCTTCCAAGCATTGTCTAGATGGGATTGGCATTTTACTCCGTCAGCTGGAAAATGCCTGGAGGGGAGAAGGTTGACGGAATCATGGAATGGTAGGGGTTGGGAGTGAGCTCTGGAGATCATTGAGTCCAAGCGAAAGCAGAATCACCTAGAACAGGACACACAAGAATGCTCTCGGGCAAGTTTAGAACCTCTCTAGAGAAGGAGACTCCACCACCTCTCTGGGCAGTCTGCTCCAGGGCTCCAGCACCCTCACATCACAGAAATTTCTCATATTGAGGTGGGATTTCCTGTGTTCCAGTTTGTCTCTGCTGCCCCTTGTCCTACCACTGGGCGCCAGTGAAAAGAGACTGGCCCTGTCTTCTTGACACTCTCACTTAAAGTATTTGTAACCACTGATCACATCTTCCCTCAGCCTTCTCATCTGCAGTTCATTTCCTCAGTGCCTTCCACAGGGCAGAACAGAGAGGTGGGGGATTCTGGGACCAAAAAATAGAGGGGAAAAACCCCCTTTTTATCATTTCTAGGTGGAGAACTTGCACGTTTCCAGCTCCTCCAAACAACCACGCACGCGATCCCTGCTCCTTTTCCCAAGAGCCTGAAAAACATTTGAGAATCCAAGTGAAACCACCCCATCAGTCACCCAGTGGCAGGTTTCCCTTTCCAACGCTCCCTTCCCTGCACTGCTCCTGCCTGGCCCTGCTCCAGCCCTGGCTATTAATTAATCCGGGGGCCGCCGGCTGTGATCCCAGCGATGCCAACCACATCCGACTTAGGCTGGGCTGGTGGGCAGGAGCTGAGCTGCCCAAATCCTGTGGGACCTCCTGAGCTCTCTTCTGCTTTTCCAAGTTGCTTTGGTTTTGCAGAGTAATTTTAGGTGCTCTTAAAAATCCTGATTGCTGCCCTCCGGGAGGGGAATAATGTGCTGAAGGACCAGTGCTGTGGCAAATGGGAGCATCCCATGGCAGAGCAGAGGCTCTGGAAAATGGGGTAGATAAATAATCACCGTTTTTGCTCACAGAGAAGTTTCGGCTGAGAGCTTCAAAGCATTTTAAAAGCAGAAACTAATTAGTAGGTCCCTCTGAAGAGAAACAGGAATAACACCTCTTTCCACTTCCATCATGCCTGTCAGGCAGAGCACGATGGGTGCTGGATTCAGCTCCTGGCTGAGCCTGGGAATCATCCTACCAGAGGGTGATAGTTCAGAGGCTTGGGCTGTAACTGGTTCACAGTGGCTTTAAATTAAGTGGTTTCTGCCAGGGTGGAGGAGACACTGAGGTGATGGAGATACTTTAGAAAGCCAGATGCTGAGTTGGTGGCAACATCACTGAGGTGGCTGCAGAGATGCTCCTAAAGCCATCTGTGCCCAGGTGGCAAGGAAGGCCAACAGCATCCTGACTGGTATCAGCGATAGTGTCACCAGCAGGACTGGGACAGCAATTGTCTCCTGTACTCAGCACTGCTGAGGACACACCTCAAATTCTCGGTTCAGTTTTGAGGCCCTCACTACAAGAAGGACTTTGAGGTGTTGGGGCATGTCCAGAGAAAGGCAAAGAAGCTTGTGAAGGGTCAGGAGGTCTGGTAAGGAGTAGCTGAGAGAACTCAGGTTGTTCAGCCTGGAGAAGAGGCTGAGAGAAGATCTTCTGGCTCTCTACAACTCCCTGACAGGAGGTTGGAGCCATGTGGAGGTTGGTATCTTCTCCCATGGAAGAAGTGATAGAAGAAGAAATTCCTCAAGTCCTCAAGTTGCACCAGGGGAGGTTTAAGTTGGACATGAGGAACCATTTCTTCATAGAAAGGGTTGTCCAGGACTGAAACAGGCTGCCCAGGGCAGTGGTGGAGTCCCCATCCCTGGAGTGATTTTAAAGATATTTAGATGTGGTGGGCCATGGTTTAGTGGTGACCTGGCAGTATAGGGTTAATGGTTGGATGATCTAAAGGGAGATTTCCAAACAAACTGATTCAGTGAATCTACATTCAAGCTTCTCCCCATTCCCTGCTGCCATGCTTGCTAAGAGCAACAGAGCATCCCCATAGGCAGCAGGATCGCTGACCAGCACAGGATGCCTCCCACAGATGCCTCCAGAGGAAAGCAGCAGACTGAAAAAAGAGTCCTTTTCTCCTCCAGTTGTCAGATAATTTGAGGGCACTGAGTTCCTCTGAACAAAGAGGGCTTTCCTGCAAAGGCCACACAGCCAGGCAAGCACGCTGTCACCTGTTCCCACTGCTCTCTCCAAACCCAAACCACAGTTCAGACTCCTCCTGCATCAACTAGAATTTGCTAATTCACAGAGGTAAATGCCCAGCAGTTCCCCTACAGGAGGCCTCCTTCAAGTGTCCCAGGCTAGCCACGCAAAACCCACTCCCCAGAACACCAGCGAAGCTGGAAGCTCTGGGCTTCAGAGCTTGCAGAAGACGGGGAAAACAAAGAAGAGCTGCGGCTGTGGCGGCTTTGCCACGCTCTTATATTTTAACAAAGCAGAAAATGTGCAGAGATACTTCCCTGGGAGGCAATTCAAAGCAGTACCAGATAAAAACATCACCATCAGATAGAGTTTGAGAGTTGCAACTGCACTCCAGCTTTGGCTGTTCCCCCTGGAGCAAGCCTGAAGCCATCCTCACCCTGCTATCACAGCTCCATGGGATTTAGGGTTGAGGAGGAGCTGTGGAGTCTCAGAGCAGAAGCAGATGATGGTGTGAGCGGCGAGCAGGCTGGAAAAGCCCAAGGCCACCCTGACTCCTCTGCAGCGAGGACGCCACGTAGCCGCGAGCAGCATCCTGGAGAATGAAAGGCTGGAGGCAGATGTCTGTTGGTTCCATGCCAATACCACTGCAAGTATCAAGGGCTGTGAAAGCTTTAGGAAAACTATCACCGACCTGGAAAACAAGCTGTGATGGAGGAGTGCCGGGCTGGGGAGGCTCCCTGGGGGCCACCAGCAGGAGTCCATCAAGTGTTTTTCTCCACGTGGGCTATGAATGAGCCACTTTGCTCCTCCCTGGCTGGGTGCAGAGTCTGGCCCTGGGAAGCTCTAAGCAGCAGCCTGGCACCTCTGGGAGAAAACAAATCTTGGGCTTTCATTCACAGAATCATTGAAGTTGGAAAAGAGCTTTAAGATCGTTGAGTACAACCATAATGTAACTACCCTGACCACTAAACTATGTCATGAAGTACCACATTTACACACTTCTTGAACACCTCCAGGGACTGCGACTCCACCACCTCCCTAGGCAGCCTGTTCCAATGCCTGACCACTCCTTCAGGACAGAAATTGTTCCTAATAGCCAATCCAAACCTCCTCTGGCACAACTTGAGCCCATTTCCTCTCATCCTCTCCAAACCCTACAGGTACCTGGACTGGCTTCAGCTTTCCCATCCCAACCCATCCTCTGCTCTCAAGAAGGACTCTGGCTGATAAACTTCACTAAACAATTCTACCCCAAGCATCCTTAAAAGAGACTTTTTTTTCCCCCAGCATGGTTATCGCTGCCCTCTCATACATGAGAAGCTTACAGAGGCTGACAGTGAAGTGGCAAGTCAGGCTTTGTTCTCGCTGGCCAAAGACCAAGATCCTTCTCCTGATAAAGCTCTCCCTGAGCCTCTGTCTGAGCAAGACCAAGAGCCACGGCTCCATGGCTGCCACTACACGTCATGGCGTTGCAGTTGCTTCAGATGCTTGCTCGTGGTGGATTTGCCCAAGTTTTAGAGGGAATTAAAGGATTTTGGGCGCCAGTGTGGCCTTTGTGAGGGAACAATCTCTCTGGTGTGCAAGCCAATTTGGTCATGCTGAAAGGATAAACCTTTCTGGGGAGGTCTTGGGGCTCTTATCTGTTGGAGAGGAATGAAAAGCTATGGGGATGGAGGCCATAGGTAGCGGTGAGAGGCCATGGGAAGAACCCAGAGGAAAGTGGCCAGCGTCAGGGATCTCAGGGCTGGAAGGGAGCATGGGGACAGCTCCTGCCCTCCTGCTCACACACGTCTGCAGGGCTGCAGCCAGGCCAGGAGGAACGTGCAGAGGGCTGCGTGCATGCGTGTGCACCCACACACACCACATTTTCCGATAGCTAGTTCATCTATTTATGTGTAAACATCTTCTGGGTCTAGTCCAGCCCTTACTCCAAGCAAGCAGCTTGCTCCACTTGTGGCCAGCATCCATGGCTTCTTACTCCCACTTAAAGCAAAGACTAAACAATGACTTAAGCACCTCAGGACTTAAGCCTGCTAGTAGGTTCCTCATATCCCCCAGTGAAGCAGCAAGGATGCCACGCTGGTGGTTCCTACTTTGCAAGGGGACCTGTTCTACCATGAACATGGTAGAAAATAAGCCTTGTGCCACCTGTGTGCCATGGAGGATACTCCAGGAGGGGCTTCCTGGCCCTTTTTCTGTAACACCTACAAATCAGCAAGCCAGGGGAGCAGATGTGGCACAGGACATGCATTTCTGCTAACCTGGGATACAATCACCCCCAGCAACCAAACATGCCTTGCCCTGTTTTGACACTCCCTGGAATGGCACTTCAGGACATGATTTAATGGCCATGGTGGTCTTAGGTTGATGTTTGGACTTTATGATCTTAGAGGTCTTTTCCAACCAAAACAATTCTATGATTCAATGCTGTCAATCTATTGAAGTGGGGATAAACTGCAAGAAAACTTGTGCAAGGGATAAGAAGGTGATGAGGGATAAAAACCCAATACATCTGCATGAAATCCACATCTGCAGGTATCTCTGCAGCAACATGTGGCCTCTGAAAGTCCCTGAAACCATCTTCACAGTCATCTCCCAGATGACAAAACTCCTCACCCTGTACTTGCTCATGGAGGGTGGAGGTGACTCATGCTAATTACCCTCCCTGACCAAGGAGGAGTTGTTTTCATTTCTCAAAACCACAGTTTCTTTTAAAAAAAATGAAGGGGAGAGGGAAGGAATAGGAAAATACCAAAATACACACAGAACTCCATGGGATACATCCTGGTCTGCTGCACTAATAGGAATCCCAGACAACCTGATACTGCAGCTTCACTTGGGATGATCAAAGAGAAAAGGATTAATGAGTTATTATACCTAGTACTAGATATTTTTTATATATAGCACAGCCAGAGACACAGAGGAGAGACACTGCCAGCATTAGAATCATAGAATGCCAGGTTGCAAGAGATGCCAAGGATGATCTGCTTCAGGTCTCCTGATGTCCAGCAATGCTCCTTCAGGATAATCCAGAGAAAATCCCTAAGTGGATGAGAGTCGTCCTTCAGATTTGAGACCCTTCCACCTTTCTTGGATAAGCTCTCATGTTTCTTAGGAGGGCAGATGAAATTTCAAGCTCAAAATAACCTTTTCAAGACTGGTTGACATAAGGTTTGTGGTTGCAACTCCTCCATGAGGTGTTTCAGGGGAGGGAAATGCACAAGCTGTAGTCATAAACTCTGCAAGTTGAGAGCCAAAGTAAATGACCTTCCCATCAAGAGGAAAATGGGAAGGAGAGCAGGTCGGGCTCTTTGTAAATCAAGGACAGGGAGATTAACGGAGCATGTGAACGCTTCATTATGGCTAACAAGTTCAAGACTGCACACCCCCAGTGCAGCCCAGCACTGAAAGAGAAACACCAAATTCTTCTCTTCCCTCAAGGGAAATCCATAAAAAAAAAAAAAAGCATATTGAGGGAAATAGGCCTGGTATTGTACATTAAAAAGACAGCCTGTCAGCAACTTAAAGCAGACTCATTTCTCTTCCCCAATCTATATATATATCACACAAAAAACATCCACATGGATGCAAAGAACTCCCCTGCACAAACCCCGAAGAATAACTCTGTCTAAAATCAGGGACAGCTATTTTGCAGAAACACACTCAAAGCAGCAACCCAGTTCCCACTTTGGACAACTTTTACTCAGTATTTTCACCATTTCTGACTATTTCTGATGTGGAAGCTCCACGGTTGCGTGGTATAAGCAGACCAATGCCATTGATGCTACCAACCCTGTCGAGTTCCTGCTCTAGAATCCTTTAAACTGTTAAAAATAGGAAAGAAACTGCACAGTTCACATATTTTATAAAGCTGGGTTAAATCAACATCTGCAAAAAATATCCCTGTTAAACGAAATAGCAGGATTTCATTAAGTAAATTGCAAGTTGGCAAAAATTCTGAAAGAAAGGGAAAAAGCCACAGCCAGCCCAGTAATTTAAACCTTATTTTAACTGTGACAGCATGGCTGTGAGAGGCTGCATTTCCCCACCAAAAAAAATAAAGTACAAAACCCAGTACCTGTTCCCCTTGTTTCTCACCTCAGCACACCACGATGTCTGCAGTCATTAGCCTAATGAGCTCTTCCCCAGGGAGATGAAGAGGGTGTAGGACCTGCTCCTGACCTCACATCCTCCTCTTGAACCCATCAAACTTTAAAATCCAGGATTTTCCACCACGGGAGCACACAGATGCTTGGATGGTGGTGAGAGGTGATGGGTGACAATGTCTGTGGAGCCCTTACAGCCGAGTGAGCTTGGGTATGCTCCTGTGGGTCTCCCAGACAGTGCTGAGCAGGCCCTTTGCATGGAAGCAGAGCAGCTGAAAACTGGGATTAGTCGGCTGTGGATCTGAGAGACAGCTCGGTCTGGGTGACACTTTGTCACTTTCTACATTTGAAACACACCCTCTTCCTCTGCAGGACGGGAGCCAGCCAAGGGGCCAGTGCCTGGGGAAGGGTGGTGGCACCTACCACATCCTGTGGGCACTGTGGTCCTCATGGGTACTCAGAGGGTCTGGATGCTGTGGGGAAAGTTGTGTGGCAGTAATTGGGCTCATGCAATCATTTGAGTGGGAAGGGACCTTTCAAGGTCATCTAGTCTAACCCCCCTGTCGTCGCCTTTCTTCTTGGCCCCTTTAAGTTTTTTGAAAGGCCATCAGAAGGTCTCCCTGGGGTCTTCTCCAGGCTGAAAGAGTCAACTCTCTCAGCCTGGCCTCACAACAGAGGGGCTGCAGCTCTCAAAGGAGGGCTGGACTCTCAAGGAGTCCTTGAAGGGACAGAATGTATGGCCACTACTGATAGGAGGTTTCCTTTGGAACAGATGGTGCCACGACCACCCTGAAACAAAGTGCACAAAGGCAGGGTGCAACACCAGCCCCAGTGCTTCGGGGCTAAGCAGCATCTCCTGCCCTTCCAGCCAGTTCTTCAAACCGGCCGAGCGCCTTTCCTCCAGTTCGTGACTCAGGAGGGCTGGGCTGGGGACACTGGGCTCTTCCCACAGTGCCTGCCAAAAGCCTCCATAGGACATTCCACAGGGAATGGAGACAGACACTGCCCAGCTGGGTGGGCTTCTGCTGTGGGGACATCCCAGTGGTCACCATCCTCAACAGCTACTGCCTCCAGGGTGACACCCAGGACTTGGGGTCCAAATATTATCTCCAGAATTAAGTTTTCCACCCAAAAGCTCTGCTGTCCCAGGGAAATCACCTGGAAGCAGCACTCTGGGATGAGTAAAATCTCTCATCTGGCACAGACTGAACCTTCTTCCTTTGAAAATAATTGCAAAATCTCAACCCAAAATCTAAACCAAACTGTTCCAATATGCAAACTGAGGAGCTGAAGAGGAGACCTTTAACAAAAAGAGCAATTATTTGCTTACAACGTTTTGGCTTTGCTATTTTTCCTGGCACTTACAACAGCAGAGTTATTTTGAAGGGCTGTGTGCTTTGAGAGGAGCCGAGAAAACAGTGATCCTGTTTCCTTTCTGATCTAAACATCCGTTTGCCGTGCGAGCGGGAGGAACAAAAACCAACACAAAACCCCTCCCTGCATCTCAGGAAGCACAAGGAATGGGGTGGTGGGTGCCAGTGTGGAGGAGAGCTGTGAGCACCCACCCTTCTGCTTCCCACCCAGCGAGCTCTGATTGTCACCTGTACCTGAGGCACGCTGGTAAGGCACCACCTCAAATACAGGGCTCTCTACAAAAAGGACACTGAAGTGCTGGAGCATGTCCAGTGAAGGGCAACAAAAATGTTGGAGAGTCTAGAGCGTAGTTCTACTGAGCAGGGGCTGAGGGAACTGGGGTGGTTCAGCTTGGAGAAAAAGAGGCTGAGGGCAGACCTTCTGGCTTTCTGCAAGTCTCTGAAAGGAGGCTGAAGCCAGGTGGGGGTCAATCTCTTCTCCCAAGGAAGAAGTGGTAGGACAAAAGGAAACAGCCTCAAGTTGCAGCAGGTTTAGGCTGGACTTGAACAATTTCTTCATGGAAAAGGCTGTGAAGGCCTGTCCCAGGCTGCCCAGGGCAATGGTGGAGTCCCCATCCCTGGAGGGCTTTCAAAGCCGTGGAGATGTGGCCCTGATGGTCAGAGTTTAGTGGCGACCTGGTACTGGGTCAGGAGCTGGACTTGATGATGCTAAGGGCCTTTTCCCACTCAAATGATTCTATGGCTCCTTTACCATCCAAGAATGGGTGCATTCTACACCAGCCCAAGACAAAAGGGAACAGCAACCCCAAGGGATCTGGCCCAGGACTCTCAGCCAAACCTTCACCTCTTCCTCAATACCTCCATGAAGGCAAAAGGCTGCCCAGCTCAACACCACTAGCAGCTGCCTTCTCCTACAGCAAGATTAGGCAGGTCCTGTGTTGGAGAAACAGGTAGTCTCCGAGACTCGTGACACTTGAAGCACAAAGTAAAACCTGCAGGAGCACCTGAATCCCCAAAATCCAAGGTTGCTGTCATAATTTTGAGCCCCAAGCTGCCCAGGGCAAAAGGACAGTCATCAGTCAAACCCTGTATGAAGATGAGATCTTGCACATACAATTGCTGCCCCCACAGCGAGGTGCCTCCTGTCAGGGCTCAGAGGCTGTGGGCACTACACTTCCCTCTTTGGGGACACATGTGGCACCCCAGGACCTGTGCTTGTCTCACCAGCATCTTCTCCCAGCTATGGCTTCCACCCTTTGGTGAGGGAAGGGTCAGTATGCCGTCGTGTTCCTAAATTTCCTGGCTTTTGAGGATACAAGCCAGGTCATTAACATTATTTATAGGTTCCTGTGTATGAATTTCCATTTGTTTGCCTGCTCAAAAACAGTTAGGTGGAAAAAAAAAAGAAAGAAGGTATTTCTTGAGGTCAGACAGTTAAAAAAACCTCCATGTCCATGGTTTGATGGACCTAAAGGAACAGCAGCTCCTTTAGAGACATAACCGTTTCCTTAAATGCTTATTGTGTAAATATTTAAGCTACTTTATAAAATTTTTACAATGTCCTTAGGAAGCATAAATCTCCCCATCCCAGCACAGCAGGCATCCCCACAGCGCACGCTCAGAGCCTTCTAAGAACACAAACAGGGACATTTCCAATGCTAATGCTGGACTCGAGCGGCCCCGAGGTCACAATCCTATGGCAATAATCACCAAGCTGATCCCCTTCATTCACCCCAAAACAGAGACTGGTTCTGTGCCACAAGAAGTTAGTGCAAGAAGTGTAACTCCAGTGTCACTGGTTTAGAAAAGATCCATTTCCAGTCGCTGTGTAGTGGTTGGAATTATGGATAAAAGTCCTGAGATTCTTCTCTTTGAAATGCAGATTTGGTGTCATACAGACACAAATGATCTAAGTCCAAAATCATCCACTAATATGCATCCATCTCAATTAAATAATCATTTTTTTGGCGTGACATGTGGCAGGTTCAAACCAAAGCCCAGTTCACCCCAGCCCATTTCTGCACTCCTCTCTAGTGCAGAAGAACACAACCAAATCAGCACCAACCACCTCACCGCAGCTGCTCTCATGGGTGCTATATGTAGAGAACACAGAAGAGTGGGGGTTGGAAGGGACCTCTGGAGATCCTCCAAGGCCAACCTCCTGCCAAAGCAGGATCACCTGGGGCAGGCCACACAGAAATGCATCCAGATGGTCTCCAGAGAAAGAGACTTCACTGCCTTTCTGGGCAGCCTCCTCTAGGGCTCTGTCACCCTCACATCAAAGAAGCTTTTCCTCACGCTGAGGTGTAACCTCCTGAATTCCAGTTTGTATCCATTGCCCCTTGTCCTATCACAAGGCACCACTCTTGAGACTGCCCCTTCTTCTGGACACTCACCCCTCAGATACCTGTGAACATTATTAACATCCCCTCTCAGTCTTCTCTGAGACATGCTTCTCAGAGGTGAACGCTGCCTTGCATCAGGGAAGAGATGCTGTGCTGACTGACACGTCTGCGCTCAGGGTGGTTTCCACATGGAAAACCGTCTGGCTTTGTGAGGTTTGCTTGGAGATGGTGTTTCCCAGCTCCAGCTTTTCAAAGCGCACACAGATGATCTTCTCTAAAGCAGGAAATAACATTTACCCATTATTTCTTTCCTTGGAATGGTTTCTTTACTGTGATTTAGGTGTGTTTGAGGCAAGAACAGCAACAAAGCAGAAGGGGGAACTGAAGTTTACTCCCTCTGCAGAGCACAGCTCTCTGTTGTATATGATGAAGTGCATAGAAAGTCCTGAAAAAACTTGGATGGGAGTTCAAACAGCGATGCTGTAAAGATGAAAGCATGCTCCTCGATTAAATGTTTAAATAAAGTTCTCTCATACTAAATCATTTAAACATTTTCACATTCCTGGCATTTCTAGAAGTGCTGCTCACTTCTATTTATTGTCATAACCCAGTGCCCTCAGCGAGCTACCACCGCTATTTGAGGCAACCTGTTTTCTACAGGGAAAGCTCTTGCAGAACAGTAAAACAACATGATGAGCAGGGTAGCCTTGACTCTTAGTTCTCCAACTCTCACTTATTCTCCAACCACCATCCCACTTTCCTCTTTTTCTTACAAATAAATTCTTCCACACTGCAAATGCAGACAGCCATGGTTCTGCTCTAAATATTGACCAGAAAGTCGCTCAACTGACCTCACTGTGGTTGTATTTAGACAGCTGTAAGTCAGGGCAGAAATTGGCCCGAGTGTTCAAATTGTCTTTTTTACAAGCACTCAAGCTGTTTCAGTCTGCTGTCATTGATGAGGTCAGCCTCACATATCCAAACAGGGACTATGGCGCTGCCACCAGCACCATGAGGCAGCCCCAAGAGCTTACAATGTGTGCATGTTCCTTCTTTTAACGATACAACTGCAGCCACTGGGAGGGTCTGCCCAGATAGTCTGGCCGTCCCCTGCTTCCCAGTGAGTGTCTCACCCAGGTAAATGACCAAGAAACCGGTGCCCTGCTGCCACCCTGATGTGAGATGCTGGGAAAACTTTAAAGCAATTATGGAGCCATGCTCAGACCATGAAGGTCTGGGATGTTTCATTCACTGGAGGTGCTCATCTCAAGCCCTTGAGTTTCTGGAGAAAGTAGAACTTCTACAACCACGAAGCACAACGCTCAAGCACTGCGATGCAATGCCCTTTTCCAGCCTATGCTACAAAGACAGCAGGAATGAGAAACTATAGAGACCCAGAACAAACGAGGATGAACTTGCAGTGAGGCAATTCGGAGCAGGAACACCAGGAAGGGTTTTATGGCAGGACAACGGAGCAGTCACACAGGAATGGCAATCTGAGTTTAAGACTTCTTGATAAACACAATCTGATTTCCAAAGACAGAAGGCAACAGGGCTAAGTCACCCAGCATGCTGTTACCAAGCCTCATGTTCTTAATTCCTTGTAAATCCATCATTAAAGTGAAAAAACAACAACCTAGGCCCAAGGGGACATTAGTCTTCACGACTCCCACGTCCCGCTCAACGCTCGGGGTGTCCTGATGGTTTCATCCCCGTTGTACTCCACTGAACCTCTCCCCAGGAGCTCACAGGGCTGTTTAGTTAGCGTGTCCCAGTATAAAACTCCCTATTTATTTTGGCACCGGTCATTTAGAAGGCCCTAAAACCCAAATAAAGTCCATTCCCCTTTCTGTGTATCTCCAGCTATTGACACTGCTCATGACCAATTTGCAAAACCAAACAAACGTGCGTTGTGTAATGGGGCTGGAAAAACAATCAGGAAGGGGCTGGAGATCTGCTCGCAGGTTCCCGCGGGGAGGGCTGGAAGGGGCGGCAGCCCAGGAAAAGATTACAAGAAATTAAACTTTTACTCTGATAACAACAGGAGCTATTTTCTGCCCATGACATCATGCTCCCAACCGCTATTAAACAATGGAGATAGTCCAGCGCTGGTTGAAGTCGTGGAGAACTTTGCTGCTTGTTTCAGTGGCCAGCATGGTTTGTGTCCCTCTTTTAAAAAAATAGGTGGTTTGGGGTTTTTTTTGTCTTACACATGCATCACGACCACCCAAATGACAATAAATCAAGGTGACCCAGGTCCATGTGAGTAAACCTAGACCATCATGGCTGCACTCCCCAGCAGCAAATCATAGAACTGGAAAAGTCCAGTCCAGCCATCAACCTAAGACCATCGTGGCCATTAAACCATGTCCCAGAGTGCCATGCCCACAGGGTTTTTGAACAACTCCAGAGAGGGATCATGATTCCACCACATCCCTTCGCAGCCTGTTCCAATGCCTGACCACTCTCTGAGGAAATAAAGTTTCCTAATACCCAACCTAAACCTTCCCTGGCACAGTTTCAGCCATTTCCTCTTGTTCTATCACTTGATACTAGGGAGAAGAGACCAACCTCCACCTGACTATAACCTCCTTTAAGTTTAAATGATGAGAAGGAATACTTTGGGGGCATGACTCATATAAAGAAGAGTTGTACCTCAAAAGTGGCTCTTTCTCCTTTCTCCTTGCTGACTGCAGCTTAAACATCTAGAACAGCTCAGATACGGACATCTGTATCCATCTAAGGTGAAGTGTGAGGACTGCTGCTACTCAGACAGCATTACAATGGCCCCAAAATATTCTCAGCTCTTAAATTACATCCAAAAGCAACACCTCACTAAGAGAATGCAAATCTTATGGGTAATGTGCCACCCTCCTACACTACTCTGGCTATGAGTTCAAGCTGAAAATGGACTATGAATATAAATACATTAGTGGATCCTTCTTCACACATCCCCTATCTCAAAATCAATTTTTAGATGTCAAAGCTGCCACTCTTGCAGTCTGAAGGATCCACTAATGGCCAAACCCAGGTTGCTGTTGGAGAGACCCATCTCAGCCATGAAAGGGTCTCTGCACCAGCAGAAAAGGGTTTCCCCTCACGTACACAATGCAAAAGACAGAACACTAAGCCTTTTTTACCCCTGTTGCTAAGAGACACCTACAAAAGTAAGTCCTGCTCATACCCTCCCTTAGGCACATCCTTGTAGCATGGAGCAGCATGGAGATCTTGTAGAAGATAACGTGAGGAGTGACACAGCCCCAGACACCTTCCCTGGCCTCAGCCAAGCTCACCTGGTTTCAGGTTTCCTTATAAACCCTGCAACACAAATATGACCCCAATTCTGCTAGCGGAGCTGAGCCAAGTTTCTGGTAGGGCTGTGCTTGGGATTGAAACAAGGGGAAAAAACCCACAGTGTTTCTGACCCAAACCCAAGATCTCCCCTCCAAAGCTTGGCACTTCCCACTGCCTTTTGTCTCAAAAATCAAGGCTCAAAACATCCTACTGCTTTGGGGAAGGGTGGGATTTTCAGAGCCCTGCAAGATGCCCCGCTCCCTGCCTGACGCAGGACATCTTGGTGGACATGTGCTTCAACACGCAGTGCAAAAATGAGGCAATCTCAGCTTTTAATGCAGCAGAAACTCCAAAGGGATGGGAGCCCCTTGCTAAGCCCTCACTGCAATCCCAGGCGTGCCCAGAGCCCAGGCTCTGCAGCAGTCGGAGGCTGCACACAAATTTAGCTGCAGGCATCGTTCCGACTTCTGCAAAGCCGAGTTTAAAAGCAGGATGTTTGGCTGAGTTGCTCTTCCCTCAAATAAACACCCACAACCTTACTCAAAACAGAGAGGCACCGCTCTGGGAGTACTCCAGTTGTCATATTCCCAAAAACCCAGCCTTGAGTTTTCCCCCTCTGCTGCAGGAACACTGCAGGGTTGGACAGAACCTTGGGGAGGGAGCAATTGAGAGAGCACTCCAAGGGACACACAGGGCATTCCAGTAACACATAGACAAGGGTTTTCTCAGCAGTCCTTTCGCAGTGAGCTGCTGAAACGATCCAGAAAAATCATGTTCCTGAAGCTCTGGAATGTTGAATTGTTGAGAATTTCTCACTGCATCATCCCTTCCCTCACAATCTCCTTCACCACGCTGAAGGAAAGTAATTCAAGGTATCAGAGAGACCCAATACTTCAAGTCTGGGAGTTCATTTGCATTTAACACTCGCTCTTGCTTTTGTAGCACTAATTTAAGCCAGTTTGGAGACCACAGAAGTCTCTTGTCTTGCACAGCTCCACAATGGTCACACCAACAGTGCAAAAGCATCACACCAAAGAGTTGCAGTATCACTTAAGATGGAACAAAGCTGCAGCACTTTGAAAAACCATTTCTGCTTCCTGCATGTTACACACCTTACAGAGTACTTTGGTTTCCTCAGATGAAACAAGCATTAAGTGTAACTTTAAAGGAGAAATAGTAACAAAAGCTCCAAGATAAGCCCATGTTGCTTACTGTAGATGACAACACTCACTCAAACACTGGAAAAAGTGTTCATCCCCTCTGTTAGGGCAATGACTTGCAGGCCCTTTCCCATCTGCATGGCTCAACTGAAGGCAGCAGAGATCTGTCTGGGTGAGGAGTCCAAGATGTTAATCCTGATCTGTGTTCCAGCTACACTCTCCAGTTCTCCAGTCTGTACTGCCTGCACCATTCTGGGGCACTGAAGGCTGTACCTGAGCAAGCATTTTGATACATAATGAAGCACGGAGAGGTTGCTTTAGCCAGTTTTGCTCGCTGTTAAATCCTCAGCTTGCTCACCTGCTTTGAAAGCAGCCTTTGAATACCTGAGACCTTCATGGAAAACGCAGTTCAAAAGCCAAGTGGATGGTTCCTGAGCTCAACACAACAGAAGCACTCAAACCCAGAGACCTGCAGAAATCAGCCTAAACAGATACCTTGGGGAACAAGCGGTTCCATGTCTTAACGACCCTCTAACCAGAGCAAGCTTCTGCTGTGATGGCCACAGAACATCCTGCGTCCCAGTCCTCCCTCCACATGGGCAGCCAGGAAATGCTCTGACATGGAGTGGCTCAGAAGCCATCCCAAGATGCCAGGCATAAAGCCACTACGTGTTTCAGAGCGCCAGGAGAAGAAAACATTGTGGATGCTGAGAAAGAGAGGCAGGCGGCAGCGAGAAGCAGGCGTTGAACACGCCCCAGCATTGCGTGGTGCCAGCTTCGCCCTCGGCCGGCCCCTCCGCGCAGCTTGCTCCTGCTCCGAGGGGAAACTCGCTGCTCCAGCCAGATGTTTCTCATTGTGTGCCTCTTGCAGCCGGTATGGGGGGAAGAGAGCCTGCAGGGAAGGGGAGAGGGAAAAGGAGGGGCCAGAGTACGGGATTAAAATAATATTGTGTAGAAATCTCAATGAGGGGGAGAAAAGGAGTGGGGAAAGGAACAAATGTTGTCTGCAAGGCAGAGATAGAGCAGTGGCAACTGGAGCCATGGCTGATCTGGGATTATCTTCTGGCTCTCAGAACATGCTGGTCTTGGATAGTTTGTCCTCGCTTCAACCCTGATTGATCATATCGCACACATCCAGCCAGGGCAGTCCCTTCCCATTAGTGAGTGGGCAGCCCAAAAGCATCATCAGGAATGAAGCCTCTATGTTTACAGAGTCATAGACTGTTGAGGTTGCAAGAGACCTTTGAGATTGTCAAATCCAACAGCTCACATAGAGTTCCCAATCCCACCACTATCACTACCAAATCGTGTTCCTCAACCACCACATGCACGTGTGTTTTTAAATCCCTCCAGGGACAGTGACTCCATCTCCCTAAGCAGCCTGTTGCAGTGCTTGACAACCCATATTGTGAAGCTGTTTTTATCAGGTAGCACACACATAGAATCATAGAATAGTAAGGTTGGAAGGGACCTCAAGGATCATCTAGTTCCAAACCCCTGCCACAGGCAGGGACACCTCCCACTAGAACAGGTCACTCAAGGCCTCCTCCAACCTGGCCTTGAACACCTCCAGGGAGGGAGCAGCCACCACCTCCCTGGGCAGCCTGTAACAGTGCATCACCACCCTCACTGAAAAGAGCTTCCTCCTGACATCCAGTTTCAATCTCCCCTCTGCCAGTTCAAACCCATTGCCCCTAGTCCTGTCATTACAAGACCTTGTCAATAGTCTCTCCCCAGCCTTCCTGCAGGCCCCCTTCAGATACTGGAAGGCTACTATAAGGTCTCCTCAAAGCCTTCTGTCCTCCAGGCTGAAGAGCCCCAACTCTCTCAGTCTGTCCTCATAGGAGAGCTGCTCCAGCCCTCTGAACATCAAGCAGCTCTCTTCACAGCCCAGGACTTTGGGTGACAGCCCTTCCATCAGCACCTTTTTTTTTCATTGGTGCTGCTTATGTATTTTCAAGTAAACAATTAATGTTTGCGACACGTTAGGATGCGCACGCTCATGTCAAGGCTCGAGGGGAAAGAGCTTCCTGCCCCACTGTGAACAGAACCTGTTTGGTGACAGATGTGATCCAAACATGCAAAACACTCCAATGTTAGACAGGCTCTTGAAGGTTTACTTTTGAGATTACTTCTGAAAAAAAAAAACCCACACACATTTTGAGCCAAGAATCTGGAAAGTCTGCAAAATTATTTTCACTGTTTACCTTTTTTTAAAATAGCTATTGTGCAACTGCACCTCTGGGGTTGGCTCCAGGCTGCAAAGATCTCGGCTGAATTGTGTAGGACCAACTTCTCCCAAATCTCCAGATGCAAGTCACCTACAGGCTCCTTTTGTCTACTGCCAAAGCAAGCAGGAAAGGGGCGGGGAGGGACCCACGTTTAGGGCTCCATCAATCACAGAGACCAAACCCAAGATGATAGCAACCACCTAAAGATGCAACTACAGCAAACACTGCAGCAAAGAAAGCTCCCAGTGACCCCTCCAAACCTCCTGGCACTAAAATGCCCAACTCCTCATCCCAAACACCTCATGGGTCAGGTGGCCAACCTGCCCCAGGTCTGCATGCAAGCCTCATTTAGGATAATTAAAAATGCACCTCTAGCCCCACTGCATCTACACATGTGTATGAGGTATCTCTTGTCTCCATGCAGCCAGCACATGGGAAGGCTGATGTGGATTGTTGGAGCAGGGCCAGAGGAGGCCACAACAGTGATGGGAGGGCTGGAAGCCCTCTCCTGTGAGGCCGGGCTGAGAGAGTTAGGACTGTTCAGCCTGGAAAAAACACAGCTCCAAGGCAACCTTCTGGTGGTCTTTCAGGACTTAGAAGGGCTGAGAAAAGAGATTGTGGCAGACAGTTGAACAGGGGCTGTCGTGACAGAACAAGAGGCAATGGTTTGAACTAAGAGGGAGATTCAGACTAGAGAGAAGGAAGACATTTTTGATGCTGAGGGTGGTGAGACACTGTCCCAGGTTGCCCACAGTGGTGGCAGATGCTCCATCTCAGGAACCATTGCAAGTGAGGTCGTTTGGGGCTCTGAACAACCCACTCTAGTTGAAAATGTCCCTGCTGACTGCAGGGGAGTTTGACTGAGTGACCTTTACAGGTCCCTTCCAACCTAAACCATTCCATGATTCTGTGATCCTTGTGTGTGTGTTACAGGAGAAGGGAGACACTGTACAGTGGCACGTTTGAGTCCCTGATTGAGTTCTAGCACCAGTTTCCTACCAGGAATGAGCTCTGGGCATCCATTTTCCATGATGGTTTCCAACAGTTACACTCTGCTCTTCCTTCCTGCACACTTTAACAAAGCCAGAGTCATTAGCTGACGCTTCCCGCGACGCAGCAGAGCTTCACAGACAGCAGAGCTCAGCGTATGAAACACCCAGAGCAAGCAAGCCTTTGAAGCCAAGCCCTTCAAAGACAGACACGTACCAAACCCACTGAGGTTTTCTTTTTTTCTTCTTTTTCTACACAAACAAATTCGGCATGGCAAGAGCAAAATTAATTTGCAAAGATCTTTAATGTTTAAAGTATCAAATGATCAACCCTTTCAAGTACAGCTGAATTCAATCCAGCTCTGAAGGTCTACATTGATGATTCAACATGGAAAAGACCATGGATATTTCAAAATATGTGGCTGGAATTAAGTGGAAATGAAAAAGCTCCTCTAATTTTTTTTGTTTCAGCATTGAAGAAGCTGCCCAGAGCTCTAAAACCAGTGATGTGAATGACTCTTTTTTTTTTTAAACATACTTTTGCTGACATTTCCCTTTCATCAAAATAGCTCAACAATGAGGGGAAGAGCAACTCACCAAGCACATAGGATCTTTACCTTACTTTGTGCTTGCAAAGGAATTTCCTCACTCTCCTCTGGGCTGGAAGCTTCCACAGTCACACGCAAGTGGCTTCAGCTGAGTGACCTGTGGCATCCTAGACAGTGGATCACTCCCTTTTTCCAGGAGATGGCCATAAAGCTTTCAAGGCTGCCTATGAATCAGCTCAGCTAAGAGAAGTTCAGAGGAGAAGACCCCAGACAAGGTACCAACCAACTCCCTGGTAAACAGTGCTGGATTTTGGTGGGGCCATGGTGCCCCCACCACAGACATGGGTTTGAGAAGTAAAGCACATGGTGTATCAGCAGCTCACTGAGAAACACGACATAGCCTCAGAGTCTTCTTGCCCACCCCTTATCCCAGCATCACGAACATCACAGCAACACTGATAGCTCTGGTCAAACTAGAAGGACAGGGATCTAATGATGCATTAAGAGCCAGATTGGTCCCACACTGTGCTGGGGACCCAGAATCAGAGCAGACCCCTTGGGGGCTTCCTCAACAGTTTTGCACCGGCCAGTGTAGTTCTCTACTACAAGACTAGCAGACTACTGGAGCATTGAAATGTCAAAGTCTTGGATCAGGTTCTTATCAAGTGCTGTTGAACCACTCAATACACCTAACATCACCTAGCTCTCCTTGTGACATGCCTGCATCAGCATGCCCACCACAATTGAGCTCTCCTGCTTGCACTGGGATCTGGAGAGCAGCCTGAATGTGCCATGGCTGTAACTCATCCAGTTCCTCACCTGCACTATGGAAACCCAGCAGAAACCCACCTGAGATGGAGCAGAAAGCCCCCGCCTAGGTTTTTCAAACTCTGACTGAGCTGACTAGAGCTGTTGCCCTTGCCCAACTCAGGCCCCAACCATAAAACAAGCTCCACAATAGTGTTATTTATTTTTTTTGAGTCACAAATTATTTCCAGCAGCAGGAGGGTGGAAGGATGCAGCGCGCTGGACCCTGCTCGCCGGCACCCAGCCAGTCTCATAAATGGTTGGCAGCCAGCAGAGCAGCAAACCCATTTCTATTGAAATGAGCTTGTTACTACTAATTTTTACTGGTTTCCCGCTTGATTCATAAAGTTTTGGAGGATATTTTTCTGTTCAGTTGGGTTTTTGCAGATCTCAGAAAGCAATTCCTGAGACACTTGAGGAAAAGCAAGGCCTGGCCTCTCCATGAATGGTTGCTCCTGCACCCTGGCATAAGCATCTACGTGCCCCTCAAAAACTACACCATCTGGTTTTCAGGGCTCCCTAAAAGTCTTACTAGAAAGAACTCTCCGGAGTAGAGCAGAAGTCCAAACCTCATGAAGACTTTTACCATTATCAGCCCTGCAGCAGAATCAGCTCAATACTCCAATGGCAGCTGCAGACATATTTCATCTGAAGGGTTTGGGGCCAAGACATTGAAACACCCCATCCTTCCACCTGCTCCCTCTCTCCAGAACTGAAGGCACCAAGATGTTGCACTAGACAAACCCAACTAGATCTGATCTTGGAGCCCAAGCCTTTTTAAGCAGTAGTGATTGTTAGTTGTGAGACTCAGCACAGTGCTGCTTACTGCTCTCAACACCTGCACGGACAAAAGCTCCTCATTTTGAATGGTCAAGGACAACCACAGCCATACACCCTGCATGCATCAGAACAGCCACAACAGTTTTATTCCATCCAAAACTCCAACACAGTCTGTCCAAGGCTGAGAGTCTGACCTGGAATGGTTCAAGGGATGGAGCATCTACCAACTCTCTGGCCAACCTTGCAGAGTAGTTTACTACCTCTATTGTCAACAACATCCTCCTCATCTCTAAATCTCCCTCTTTTAGTTTAAACCATCACTCCTTGACCTGTCACAACAGGCCTTGCTAAAACCATTGCCCCCATCTTTCCTATTGCCCCCTTCAAGCACTAACAGATCACAGTCAGGTTCTGCCATGGCTTCTCTGGATTTTAAGGAGAATGGGAAAACAAACCAATCAACCAACCATCCATCCCTTATCACTCATTTTCAATTAGAGCTCAAAGAGTAATGAGGCTAACTCACAGGAAGAATTCAGGGCACAGCTACTCTGTGTGCTAGAACTCAGGGGGAGATGTGACAGTGCTGTCCAAGGCATCACTAGGGACCAGTGGAACCAAAGCGAGGGAAAGCAGAGCCAAGGGAACTCCCAGCCACCACTGTCCATATCTGCCTTCCCTCTGTTGGAAGAAGGGAGGCAGGGATGCTCCCAAGATCCCACATCCTTCCTCACGGAGATAAATCAACCAACTCATTCTTTCAAGTGGACAAACTCTCATTTTGCCAGTGGGGCTTTCACAAACAGACTGCTGTCTGAGTGCAGCACCAGGAGCTCACCCTAGAATAGGCCACGCTTTGTAACAGCCGGAAGCAAAACAAAAACTAGGAAACAAAGGAAACAAAAGTGATGTGTCCTGAGCAGCACATCCATCCTTCAAGGACCCTCTGGAGACAGGTGGACCAAATCTACCAACAACACAGCATTATCATCATCCCCCAGCCAGACACCCAAGTGATGTACCTCCCTGCACGTATCCACAGGGCTTTTTTCAAACCCTTCACTAAGTGCTTTTTCTTCTTTATTAACTAGACAACAGTGGCTTGCTTCACTATGTGTGAAAGCACAAAGCACTGGCATTTTTTAAAAGTTTTTAACATTCTTTGGCTCTTTGAATGGAAAAATCTTAGCAAGCGAGCCCTTAATAAATGGCAAGAGATGAAAACCAGCCTTTCTGATGGCACATTTCACTCCTGCTAATGGAATATGTAGATAAAACTGACACATTGTGTCTCGAACTCTTCCGCAGGGCTGCTGCTTTGAGAAACCCTGCCCAGGTATCCCCAGTGTGGCCCTCTTTTACCCCAGCAGCAGGGTAAAGTTTCCAACTCCTCCTCTAGTCTCTAAACCACAGGCAAACTGAGGAAAGGGCAAACTGATCCTCTTCAGCTGATGAGGAGCAATGAGGAGGAGAAACATCTCTGAGCCCATAAAACATGAATGTAGGCAGAGGAAGCGGAGGGCAGCAACCTACTCTTCAAAGCCTGTGCAGGGCGATGACCAAACTGGACCAATAGGTCCAGCTGAGCATCAGTGCCCGACTGGGAAAGCAAATGTGACACAAGGGCAATTGCAAGAATTGCCTTTTGAGGAGGGAAGGCTTTGGTATGAGGTTTGCACTGGGAATGATGGGGAGCAGGATGGGGTGGGCTAGAGCATGAGTCTTGTGAGGCACGGCTGAAGGAACTCAACCATCCACACAGCACGAGCTGCTTGTCTTGAAATGTCTGAAGAGGGGCTGATGAAAGAGGTGCTCGGTCAGGAACACGGCCTGAGTTTTAACTGTGTTTATGTCCTGGTGCTTTCCCATAAGCAAAGCCAGGGATGAGGAACTGAAGCAACGCTCAGCTTCTCACCAAAGGAAAAGCACCTCTGGGAAGGGGGCAGCAGGGCAGCAATGTGCTCCAGAGCTTCAAGGCTGGAGACCGTTTAATCCCTGCTCCAGCCCCAGGAGCTGCAAAGGCCATTACAAGTCAGTGTTTAGCAGCTCTGGAGAGGTCAGCCAAGACAGGCATTTCCATGTGAAATGTTTTTGTTCTTACAGAAAAAAAACAAAAAAGCCAAGCAAACAGGAATTCCAACAGTTTTCTGCATCCAAAGCCCAGACCCCAGCGCTCTGCAGTGTGTTGTACAATTCCTCATCAACCTCTCTCAGTGCTCAGTTCCCACAGTAATGCTTTTTCCAGGCTGAACACCCAATCTCTGATGGAATTAACGAAGGGAACAGTGTAAAACAGGAGGGAATAAGCGTAGCCTGCTGCTGGGCCAAGTGCCATCCAAACTCCACAAGCACGGTGGGACCTTGATGACCCAGCATCCCTCCCCATCCTCAATGACCAACAACCTCAATCCCCACAGAGGACAGCGAGGCAGCAGGCTCTGCTCCTCCTTCCCAGAGCCCACAGCACGGCAGCACACATGGCAGGGCTGGGAATCGCGGCAGCCACATGCCTAATCCCCTTCAATCCCAAGCACTTTGGAAAGACAAAGAGCTGAGTCTCCTTTGCCAGTAAATTGAACCTGTGGTTCCAGGGGCTCGAGGCGCTTCAAAGCCCACAGCAGCCTGGCCGGCAGCAGTAAAGGGATGTACTTTTCAGCTGTCGAGCAGCAAAGTCAAATTCATACAAATAAGCAGTGTTCCAGAAAACCAGGTTTAACCATCAGCGGCTCTGAACCACAGGGGATGTTTTTCCTGAAGGGTTTTTCCCCACACACACTCTCTTCTTCCTCCTTCCCAGTTTGTCTTGTGTGTTTTTTAATTTATTTTATTATTCCTTACTCAAAACACATCCCAGGCTCCCACACCACCTAGCCTTTTCAGGTCTAAGCATTCTCCAGAGGTAAAATGCTGAGTTAGGCACTGGAAGGCCGGGAAAGGAGGTGCCTTTGATGAACAGCAACATCTACAGACTTCAATCGTTTCGGTGACTGCCACGGATTTAATAAGTTATTTCCGTGGAAAACCTTAGTAACTCAGCTATGAATCAAGCCTATAAACACCTCTCGCTCATCAAAGTGCCACCAAGAAAAAAAAATAATCTCTTACTGTAACTGAATACAAACCTCTTTCTGCAGGTCCCTATAAGAAGCCAAAATTCCTCCTTCAAAACATTCAACCATTTTCAAAGATCATAAATACACTGCATCCAGTATTCAGCGAATCTGGATAAAAAGCAAAACACAGGCACAGAGGAAAAAAATAAAAGTGAAGTTCAAACAAAGAAGTACCCTCAGATACACACTGTTTAAAAGACACAGAGTGACATCAAAAGAACTTTTTACTACCTAGAAAGCCATTTCCAGCTCCTAATAGGGTGCAAGAATGTAATGGTTTGGCTACAAAGATTAAACTAATTTACTTTTAAGTAACTTGCTTACTTCCTGATGTTTCTTTTCTTTCCCTTTTTTCTTCCTAAAGTGTGATGCTTAGGTGCTTGGAGAAGCGAGGGATGCAAATATTCTGTGATTCCAGGCCAAACATCATAACCACTCAATGAACCACAGACAAAAACATGTTTTATCTGGGTGCTGCACTTACTCCAAGAACTTCTTGGCTGAAAATAGCCTGGTTTGCTGCAAAAAGCCATCCCAGTTCCAGGTGAGGGAAGGAGAAAGAGCAACTCTTTCTCCTTCTTTGCAGAACATACTGAAAACCTCAGTGTATTCCCTACAGAGAAACGGTGCTCCCCAAACACTACCCATAGTACCTTCATCTCAGGTCCTCCATCCTGCCTGGTTCCAACACTGAAATATCCTTCTGAGCTGGGGAGTTGTGTCCTTGCACAAAGATCATTTCTAAAGGAGCTTTAATCTCTGCACAAGACCAAATACTGACAAGACCAGCCTCCCTCCACCCCTTGTACAGCAGCCCATCTGTGTACTCCAGACATGATCCTAAGGCTTCCAGAGCTAGTTTTCTTTTACCCCCTTCTGGGATTAAGTACAGCTGTGACTGTCCACATGTTTCTAAGTGCTGTCCGTGTTGAAGGGTTAAAGCAGTAGTATCATAATAATCAAAGAGGAAATATGTTCCTGGACATGAGGCAATGCAAGCAATGGATGGGACAGAGGAGATTTTAGCTCCATTCACAACTCTGCAATGTCCACCCTGGGAAAATCACTGACTCCCTGGCTCCTCACAGGGGAAAAGCACATGGGAGGACAGAGACTGACCACTGTTCCAGTAGCTCAGGTGATGTACACCACTAGAGCTGTCTCAACTAAAGATGTCCCTTGGAGTAGGTAGGTCCTTGGGATACGGTAGCCCTGGCTGAACACAAGATGCCATGGGAACATCCTCCTGCTCTCCCTGCTCGGCACCATCAATGTGCTTGAGAATCTCTTTGCTCTCAAGCCATTTGTGAAGCCAGTAACAAAGGGACACTTCATCTCCCAGTCCAGAAGACATCTTCCCTTCTGGAAGACAGTTTTTGGAGGCTGGTGATGCTGTTACCACACGTAATGCAAGGCCTCCTTCTGTCCTGCAGAGCCTTTCAGCACACACCATTTCTTTCTTAACTCCATCCAATTCCCTCATCCTTCACAAATTAATCTCTTCTCCTCACTTTATTATCTTGGCTCAGCCCAGAATTAATTTCAAGAACAAAAGGCTTCCACTGCTAGCTCATAACCTGTACGGTATATTTTATGAACAGGTGTCACTTGTTTTAGAAACCCTTCTACAGCTGCATGGCCACTTCTCCTTCCCAAGTCCCACACTCTGCACAGACTGGGTCAGCAGCAGTCATCCTGCTTCAGCAAAGGGGATAGTGCACCACTGACATGAAGGTCATCACCCAACTATCATTACCCAAAAACTCTGAACTTGCAAGCTCCTGAAGACCTCAGCATGACAGCTGTTGGGTTTGGTGGCCCAATATGAGCTGTCCTGCAGGGTTTTGGTGAAAAAACAACCACATGCAGGGAATAGCTTCCCTAGTTTTGATCTGGTGTGCTCTTTAATTAAATACAGGTGCATTGGCTAAGCATCAATGCTCTGGGCAACACAAAACCATTTCAGTTGTTTCCTTGACCTTCAGGATCAAGTCCAACCATTAATCCAATGCTGCTCAGCCACCACTAAACCATGTCCCTCAGCACCACAGGTACATTGCTTTTAAATTCCTCCAAGGTTGAGGAATACACCAGTGCCCTTGGCAGCCTGGGCCAGGCCTTGACAACCCTCAAGGGGAAAAAATGGTCCCTGCTGTACAATCTAAATTTCCCTTAGGGCAATGTGAGGCCACTTCCTCTTGTCTATCACTTACTGCTTAAGAGAAGAGACAATCTCCACCTTGGCTCCATCCCCCCTTCAGAGAGTTGTAGAATGCCAGAAGGTCTCACCTCAGCCTCCTTTTTTCCAGGTTGAACAACACCAGTTCCCTCAGCCCCTGCTCAGAGGAACTGCTCTTTAGAGCCTTCAATAGCTTTGTTGCCCTTGAGTATGCTCCAGAAATTCAACATCTCCAACAGCTGCATATCCACAACTCAAGTGGAGTACTCTCTGCTGGGTCATGTTGCTATTTGAGCAATCAACAACAGACTTTGGACAAAAAGTGGAGCCCACCAGGTTGCAGGATCAATAATTCCTTCCCCTTCGGCTCCAAAAAGAAAAGAAGTGTTGGAACTCCAGGAGCTGCCACCTGAGTCACCTGCTGTGCTAAGCACAAATGTAATGAAAAAGACCTGCAGCCCTGCTGTAAATCTGCAAGCTCCACTGGATTTACCATCAAGCCAGAAAGACATCTGCTGAGGAATAAAACAGCACACCTGCATCTCTCTGAAAAGGAAAGACACTGAAAGCCCAGGGATGCTGTCTCTAAGAGCTTCCTCATGTTCCCTTTCAAGGATTAATTCTGTGATCTACTCTGCAGTTTCCAAAGCTGCCTTTGATGACAACCCCAGGCAGGACCAGAAGCTGCACATGAACAAATCCAAAGCAAAGGTAGGTTATTGTTCTGAAGTTCAACCCTTGGGAAGGATGCTGCTCTCCAAAGCAGATTCCAACCTTTGTGGCCACCCATGGCCACAGAGAGAAAACCTTCACACCGAGCAAAAAGCTGTGCACACTGGAAAACAGATGCACTATTTCCCATTGGCAAACAAAAACTATGGAGGAAAAATGTTTAATATAAAAACATCTGACAAAGCACCTCCAGGATGTATTTTTTTGCATCAAAGAAGTAGCTCTTGGCAACAGGCTCTCCCCTCCAACAAGAAAAGTTTATAGCCAAACCCTGATGGTTCTAGACTGCACTGGGGTAAGACATGCCAGAGAAAGAATTTAAAGTTAAATATGAAAGGAGGAGGAAACCAAAACCATTACTGGCCCAAACAAACATCTGTCTGTGATTAAACTGGATGCATAGATGTGCTCTGCTTGGGCTTCATTTTTTTTGCCTTTTAAATGGATTTATGTTCCTGCAATTAGATGAGGGGAGGGAAGGATGAAAATGCTCCACGGTGCTGTTGGATCAGACAAAGCCTGCAGCCCCCACCACATGGTCCTGCCACCTCAACCCAGCATCTGCACCCAGGGCTGTTGTAAGAGCCCAAGCACTGAGGCTCACTGAAGCCAGAGGGACCACAGAATCCTTTGGGTTGGAAAAGATCTCTTAAGATCATCAAATGCAAGGACCAAATGAGGACATGATTTAGTGGCTGTGGTGGTCTTAAATGTGCCATGTCCACATATTCCCTTAATACCAGGGATGGTGACTCCACCACCTCCCTGGGCAGCCTGTTCCAACACCTGGTCACTTTTGCAGGTTATTTCCAAATACCCAGCCTGAGCCTCCCCAGCACAAATTCAGGCCATTTCCTCTCATCTTATCACATGATACCAGGGAGAAGAGACAGACCCCCACCTTCCTCCGACTTGCTTTCAGGGAGCCATAGAGTCCAATGAGGTATTTCCTCAGCCTCCACACACCCAACATTTCACTCCCAGAAGAAACTGCTGCCCCATTAACAAGGAGAGGGGGAAAATCTTTTTCTCCTCTATTAACAGGTAATTTCCCCACCCCTGCTCGGATCTGGAAAGGCTGATGTTTGATGTTTGCCCAGTTTCCACACATATCCGCCTTAAATATTTAATGGGCTTTTTTTTTTCCCTACTCTTAACACAGGATCTTCGTAAATTTCCTTGTTAGCATAAATCTGTGCAGACTGTTATTTCTGGGGGGGGAAGAGAGGAAGACAGACCTTCACTTTCTCCATTCAGTGGGTTTTAAAAATATGCTTCCTTAAGTTCATCCTAAATATTGCTGGAAGCACAAAACACCCTGCAGCTTTCTGGCTCTCCCATTGGAGCTGTGGCATCACTGCTGCAGGGCTGAATCATCAGCCAGGATGGATGGACAGGCTCTTTCCTTTCGGGGTAAGGGGACACTGTTCCCCAAATCCAACACTCTCAGCACCATCGCCACCCCACAAGCAATTTCTCCATCTTCCCAAGCCTTGGAAAAAAACCTCTCAAATGAGTAAAATAAGCTCCAGATCATTCAGTCTGTTTCTCCTCTATTAAGTCACAGTTATGTTCCACCAACTCTGAAGTGGGCAGCAAAGTCAGTCATTAAGCAAACCCCATGCCTTCATGGAACACCTCTTCTAGGCTTCAGCACTGCTGCTCAGAGCACACTCCAGCGTGCTTTCACTTTTGGCAACAGCTTCCCACAGCTCTGGAGTGCAGAGAGGAGATAATCACTGCTCCAGCAAACCATCAGCTCACAATTTCTTCTTTCAGATGCATGTTCCCGGCTGCAGATGAGTTCACCACAGCTGAAACTCTTGAACAATGTGAGCACACAGGAAGTGAATTGATTTCAAGATCTAAATAAAGTTAACAATTATGGAAAAAATCTGAAGCACCTTCCCTTGCCTCCTGAAAAGCTGCTGGTGAAACCCCACTCATGTCCCCACTCTGCCTTTCTCCTGTTCCCAGCTCTCACCTCTCCCCAGCAGCATACTACTTCTCTCTCCCGGGTGCCTACTCGGTACCAATCTGTCCTCATTTCTCCTCTGAATCTGCCTGGTGCTGAGCCATCTCCTAACTCCAGGAGTCAGCCTGGCCAGTCAGATGCAGGATGTGGTCCTCTGGCATGCTGTAAAACTCAAGGGAGGCAAGCTGAACACAGACATTCCCATTCAGCAAGGAGCCCTTTCCCTCTGGAAAGCCCTGCCAGACTCAGGGCAGAGCCTCACAGACAGCAGCACTTCACTAAGGCATAGAACCACAGCATCATAGAATCACAGAATCATTGAGTTGGAAGAGACCTTTGAGATCAAGTCCAACCATTCATCTAGAGCTCACAATCCCACCACTACTGCTAAGACACTACCACCAAACCATGTCCCAACAGCATCTTTTAAATCCCTCCAGGGATGGTGACACTACCACCTTCCTGGGAAGCCTGTTACAGTGTCTAAGAAACTCTTCTGGGAAGAAATTTTTCCTGATGTCCACCCTGGCACAATTTGGGGCCATTTCCTTTTGCCCTATCACTTGTTCCTTGGGAGAAGAGAACAAGCCCCACCTGGTTCAAATCTCCTTTCAGGAAGCTGTAGAGTCACATATCTCCCCTCATCCTCCTTTTCCTCAGGCTTAACAGCCCCAAGTCCTTCAGCTGCTCCTTACAAGACCTGTGCCCTAGACCCTTCACCACCTTTGTTGCTCCTCTCTGGACCTGCTCCAGCACCTCAATGTGCTGCAGTGAGGGGCTCAAACACAGGATTCAAGGTGTGGCCTCACCAGTGCTGAGTAGAAGTGGAACTTCCATTCCAACAAAGAGACACCAACACAGGTATGAGTCCCCATGAAGCAAAGAGTAATAAGCAGACACATGAGGTAGGCTCTAGTGACAAGTGGCTCATTTTGAAGAAAAAAACAGCTCTCACTAGAGCTTGGCACTGATTACTTCAGGCAGCCATTGTCAAGGATCTTCAGTAGACACCCAGCTAGCGTGGGACCTCTGCACTGTGGCTGGAGACCTTGCTGCAAGGCAATGGCGAGAGCTGCACCCACCGTGACCTGTCAGCTCCTACAGCTCATTACTCATCCCCAGTTATTATTGCTCCAAAGAAAACCCACATCCCAACATTTCTGCACTCTCCAGAGGGTGGAAAGTTGCTCCAGACCTGCAGAAGCCATGAGTGATGGTCAAGTCATCACCTAGAGAAGGCTTCCAAGCAGCACCACCACCTTTTGGCCAGCCTCCCACCTGTGCATAAACCTTCATCTCCTCAAGACCTCCATTTCTTAAGGACTCCTGTTTTCTAAACTTGAGCAAGGTAGATTTAGGTTGGACATTAGGAGGAAGTTGTTCACAGTAAGGGCAGTGAAATACTGGAACAGGTTGCCCAGAGAGGTAGTAGATACTCCACCCCTGGAGATATTCAAGGCCAAACTCAATGGGACCCTGAGCAATCTGATCTAGCTGGAGATGTCCATGCTCATTGCAGAGGGGCTGGCCAAGATGATCTTTGAAGGTCCCTTCCAACTCGATCCTTTCTCTAATTCTAATTTAATGGTGGCACTAAGGAGAACCCTGGCTGCTACTTACAGGAATTCATGGAGCATTTTTAGCCAGAAAGACAAAGTGACAGAGTCTGCTGCTGAGCAAGGGGAGCACCAAGGAGTGGGGTTTGTGGTCTTGAAGAGAGGGTCCTTCCTAGGGAAGATGAAGGATAGCCCTGTGGAATTTAGGGAAACGGAGGGAATCTCAAAGCCCATGGCCCCACATTGTCTGCTCCAGCACATCCCCACTGTTCTGAACCAGCTCCTGCAGCAGCAGCAGAGCCCTCTACAAGCCTGGCAAGTTTAACGGGTACAGCAGCTTCTTGGCATGTGGTAGAGGAGCCAAGTCTGAGGAGAAGGGAGAAAAAAAATTACTACAAATGTTCCACCAATTATGAGTCACGAGGCTGAGCTTTTGTTTCTGCCTTGCTGGATTTTGTCCTTTCCCTGCTATTTCCCTGCTATTTCCCCAGCTCTGGCTGGAGCAGTGGTGGGGATGTGACACTGGCCAAGGCTCTGCTGGTACTGGGGAGACAGACACAAGCCTCAAGCATGGGAACCACCTGGGCTCAAAACACAACTCCCAAAGCAGCAGGTTTGCTTCACTCCCACTGCCCAGCTCAGAAATACTCCTAAAGAGAAGAGAGAGTCCCTCTTTCTACTCCTATGATCCTGAATGGGAACACTCAGAAGATGGAAACTCTGGGATCAAACATCTTCAAATGCCTTCTCCCACCAGCCCAGATATTCCCAAGCCACTGCACCTCACCAAGCAATCAGGAGCACCTTCAATCCAACTACATGTGCTCCTAAAACCTGCTCTCTAGGGAAATGCTGTGGCTGGACACTGGTCCACAGACAGACAGCTTCATTTTGTTCACCCAAACACCTCCATCTTCAGATGAAGAGGACTCTGGGGTGTCACCAATCCAGCTTATGATACAGAAGGTTGCATCCACACAGCTGCTCACAACTTGTGTAACAGTCAGTGCTAACTGGAAGCAACAAATTTTACAGCAAGCTGCTAGTTCATTGAAGACTTGTTCCTATTTTTAAGAGCAGCACTATAGCCATGAAAAGGTCTACTTCAAATAGAGGAGGCTGGGATTTTTTAAACTTCTACACATGACAGAGATGATCTTTGACTTCATGGTAAAACTTTCTGTTTAGAAGTTCATCAAGTAAACGAGTACCAGCAGAAGAATGGTTCTCTGTTACCCAAAATTGAATTTTGTGGTTTCAGTAGGAAAAGCCTTTTTGATGATCAAAGCTGAAGCAATAAATAGTCGTGGCTTGGTGCTCGATCCAAAATGTACTGATTTTTTTTGCAGGAGCTCAGCACACATTGAGCTCTTTTGGTACACAGAAGAAAAGGCTGGGCAGACCACATGCTTTGTGTATCACTTACACAACCCTACATCTCCAGCAGATCTATTCAGTCGGTCGAAATGGAGAACAAACAAACTGAAAGAGGGCAGAGAGTCTACAGCCTAAGTGGTCTCCCTCCTTTTTACTTCCCCGCGATGACAAGTATGGGTTAACTTCAGCAAAGCTCTTATCCTCTTTCAGCAATCAGGAGCACTGGGGAAAAATAAATCACAGCGCCCCAGACTCTTATTAAAAGTTACAGCATTGGAAACTGCGCAGGGGGAGAGGAGGTGTCCGATTGCAGTACGAGCTTGGTCACGTGTTACCCTTACATTGTTCACGGAAAAGCTAACATCTCTTTTCTATTGCAGAGAACTCACCAGACGTCCCATAAAGGGCTCTGCTGTGAGAGAAGCTAAACCATTACATCCTCAGGAACCTCAGCTTTCCAACTGGGCTGCTGCAATTAAGGGCAATTATCAAGTGACAATGAAAGCCATGGGTATGGGGAGCGTTATGGATTCATATCCGGCCCCAGGAATTGCAGAGTTGTATTTATTACAGCACAGCCCCATCCAACTCCTGTATATCAACTGCTATGTCCCCCCGCCTGCGGACAGTAGGCAGCACCACAAAAGCAAGGGGGGCATGCAGGCTGCACTCAGCAGCACCGACATGGCTGCAGTGGGACAACCTTCACGAAGGAAAAGTCCCCAGAGGAACACATCACCATGCATGGACACCGCAACACCATGCTGTTTAAACACACTTTAAAGTGCTGCAGAGTCAGGATGGGTTTCAACACCACAAAGAGGCTGCTGGTCTCACCAAACCAGCAGAGAATAAGAGAAAATCTGTGGCTAACAGACACCAGCGAGAGTCATCTCCAACAACATCAACGTACAGCATCCCCCAGAGAAAGCAACAAACCCATCAGTATCCAGCAACAAACATTTCCAAGGTGCCCGAGTCCTACTCCACCACAAACCCACCTGAACCACTGAAGAAGGCATTTGGGGCTTCACTGGGATGAAAGTTTGTCTATATCCATCTTATCTCTCAGACTATAAATCAGGTAGCTTCTTCCACAGAAATTAAACCTGATCCTTTAGATACCCCTCCTCTTCATGCACCCAGTCCCTGGTCTAGGACAGGACACTAGGAGGGAAAGGATGTGAAACCATCACTTAGAGCCCAATGCCAAGCAAATCAAAGTCTCAGCTCTGCCTCCTTGCAGGTAAAGCCTCACAGAGCACCATTAAATGAATGAAAGGTTGCAGGGGTGGGGCAGAGCAAAAACCAGGACCTAATTAAGCAAAGCTTTGTTCGGGAGCTTCAATGGCATCGTAGCTGGGAACTCTGCTCATGAAAGTAGTTTTTTGTACTATAATGCCAGGTCCTGCTAGGTAGCACAAGCTGGACAGAGTCAGCAAGAAGTATCAGAAAGCAGCATCGTTTGAAATGTACAGCTCAGTTCCACACCAGACCACAACCCTGTGGCTCAAGCAAGGTCTAGGTGACTTCAAGAAGGGACAAAAGGGGCCTCATGGCCACCTCCCTGCTTGTCCCAAGGTGTTCATCCCACAAAGAGAATCGTATCACAACACACTGAGTACACACTGAACCATCAGCTCAAATAACTGCTCCTTTTCACACCGAGAAGATAAGCCAACAGCAGGATCACAGCTCCCTATCTTCTCCTGCATTTCCTGCCCCAGCCACCAGCTCCCCGGCGCAGATGACAGGTGTGGGAAGGCGCAAACATCTGCCAACCTGAGAAGTCTCCGGGTGTGATGTTGGGAGAGTTTGTAGCCTCTGTTTCAGTGTAAGACAACGTGGAATCCGATAGATCTGAAAAACGAAAAAAAAAAAAAACATATTAAAAAGTGCTCTTAGTCCTCCTGAGTTTGTAAGTGCTACATGAGCACCCACGGCTCTTCAGCTTCCCATCATCTGCCCAAGAGGAATGCTCCACTGGGCCAGAAAGTAAAGACTAACTTTGTACCTCTACCATGCAGATGCAAAGTCTGAATTGCTCTGACCACAAAAATAACTGCAGTTAAAGTTGATCAAACAAGTAGGAACTTGGTGCTTACTAGATAAAGTTACATCAAGCCTCTAAACAACTCATAGTTACTATACTTAATTATCACCATTAAAATTCTTGAAGCTGTTTATTCTTGCTTGTTTCCTTCCTTCCTCTTTGCTGAAGCGAAGGAAACTTTGTTTTAACAAGTTAAGAGTCTTTGTTATTCTCCCTTGCTTACACCCCTCTAATTAAGTGCTCAACTGTTTGCTCACAGATTAACTACTATTTTTCCAATCAAACAAGCCAGTGAGGCAAATTTCAGTCCCTGGCTGTTGGTTCAGTAATGTCACGTGTCACTCCCTATCATCTCTCCCTGCAGCACACACAGTTTCTGGAGTGAATTAACTCAGATGGGAGAGCACAGGCAGGCACAACTTTTTTTTTTTTTTAACTTCACCTAAGAAAAATGAAAAAGCAAAAATGGGAAAACATGACCAGCCAATTTTGCTCTGCAGGACACTCCAGTCACTGCAAGGCTGAGGTGATGGAGCTGGTCCCTCCAGCAGGCACTGGGTGCAGGAGCAGCTGCACTGCACCCAGAGCTGGCAGGGCAGGGACTCACCTTTGGCACCGGGCAGCTTCTGCCTTCCCTGTGGGCTGGGTGGGACAGGCAAGCACGGCTGTCCCGCTCCTATCACCCTGGCAAAGCCTGCTGGCTCCTCCCTGGCTCGCCACAGTCCCTGCCCTCTGCAAATCAGGGCCAGTGACTACGGGACAAAGGGCAGAATCCCACGCTCTGTTTGTGGCCACAGCTACATCAACCCAGCAAGAAACCGAAGATGGAAGCGGGATACCCTCTTGTGTCTTTTGCTGCTTTAATTGAGCAGGAAGAGGGTGCTGAGAAAAGACCATCAGGATGCACTGGTGCTAATTCAAAACATCTCCAAGCCACCGTGCACCACACAAGATGAGCATCTACAGTTATCCAGCAACCTTCACCTCATACTCAGCCTCCCCAAGCTGCTTTCGCAGAACGACAGAATGGTTTGGGTGGGAAGGGACCTTTAAAGGTCATCTAGTCCAACCCCCCTGCAGTCAGCAAAGGTGTCTGCAACCACAGCAAGTTGCTCAAATCCAGGGCTGAGGTGCTACCACCTCTCTGAGCAACCTAGGACAGGGTCGCACCACCTTCACAGTAAAAACTTCTTTCTTACATCAAGTTTAAACCACCTCTTTCAGTTTAAAATTATGATCCCCATGTCCTGTCACAACACACCCTGCTTTTTAAAAAGTCTGTCCCAAGCTTTCTGATCTGCTTCTAAGTCCTGAAAGGCCATCAGAAGGTCTCCCTGGAGCTTCCTCTTCTCCAGGCTGAACAAACTCTCTCATCCTCCTTTCATGGTAGAGACCCTCTAGTCCTCATAGCATTGCTGTGGCCTCCTCTGCCCCCCACACCAACAGGTCCATGTCTCTCCTGTGGAGAGCTGTGGAGGAATCCACAGCTAAACTTGATTTTAAAACACCCTTTGTAATCCACGAGGAAAAGTGAAAGGCCATTCAGAAACCACACAGCACTGCATTTTAAAGTGTTTACACCTCACTGTAAGGACCACCTATTGGTGGCTCCTCCAGCTGGTGTAGCCATGGCCCTATGGAAAAGGCACCCAGGAGCTCTCCCTCTCAGCTCCGTAACCCTGCAGATTACACATAGAACAAAACAGATCTGGAAATCCTTCATTAGGCCTTCACTCAAAATAGTGCTTATTATTATTTAGTTAAATCTGCCTGTGTCTACAGGGTCATTTGGGATTAAACTGCCATCAGCTACTTCTGATCTGAAAGCCCATCAGCTGATGCCTGCTCAGACATAATGAGCAGCCACAAAATCCCAACTTGTTGGCTTCTGCCTGACCTGCCACATAGGGATGTGTCTTAGAACCACCACCAAAACTGCACCCTGAAAAAGCTGCCAGGAGATGTAAAGAGAGAAAACACATACCCAGTGGCTTTTGCTCATCATTAGGAGACAGCCGAGAGTAGGGAGGTGGCGGAGACTCTGCAAGAAACAGAACTGTATATTAGTACTGTGCATCATCCAAAGCAGAAACTCTTCCATGGTTACAAACATCCACTGACGAAAAATTCATTTGGAAGCCACTCAAGACCAAGGTTTTCCAAATCTTTGAAGGATGTGGGTTCCACCTTGACCTCTCAAAGTGCTGCAGTTCTGCCCTACAGCCCCACCCCACATCCCTGCACCCATGACGGAAAGCACACAAGATTAGACGTTGTTCCCAAAGGATTCTTTCAGCATTCGTGACAACAACCATGGCTCAAGTAGACCTAGCAGAAGCTCTTCACATGCTCCATTAGACTGAAAAGGGCAATGGGTGACCAAAAGACACTCACCACTTAGCACATGAAGCCTGACAGCACTGGCCAGGCCAGTTCCAGCCAGCAAGCCACCAAAGCTAGCTTTGGTCTATTCCAACAAGCATCCCATGATCCTGCAACAGTGCCCAGCCTCTCTTGCCCCGACTTCCATCCAGCAAAGCTCCCAGGCACATGCTGAGCTTTAAGCAGCAGCACATCAGCAGTCATGCGCTTAAAGTTAAGAAAGCCCTCAGCAGCACTTTGCTGAATCAGGTCATGTAACTGGCTTCTGCTGCCCTTCTCAAGAGTCAAGACCACGTGAAAGACTCCCAGAGGTCCTCCATCCACTTTGTGCACTGGTTAGAGATTCTTTTTCCCCTTCTGAATTATGGCACTGATGTGTGTCTTGACTTGGAACTTGCTATAACTCAGGAGTGTGCAGCCAGCTGGGCACTGCCATGGCACCAGCACTGAACTTCTGTGAGAAACTGTCCTGGTAAGTGAAAGGCGTAACACCAACCCTGGATCACTGACACAAGGGTTTGCTCCTCAGTTCACACACAGATAGCCCAAAAAGTGCAACCTGGCTCAGCTAAGTACATCCAAACAACTTTACCATTCAGTGCGAGATGATTCTGGGATGACCTATGGTCATTTATTGGTTCTAAGAAAAGGCTCCTCACCTCCCCTGAGCAAGCAGCAAGATCCACTTCTTACATGGCGCATTAAAAAATACTGGTGCCCAGTGTCCCAACCTAGATGTCATGGCCCAACATGGACCATGCACGGGACACTGGTCCCACACTAGAGACAGATATGCTGCCACAGGGGACTTCTTGGAAGCTTTTTCACAGTACTCTCTGTAAAGTGGGTGACAGAGACGGTCTTTACAGCGAGCTGTGCAAACACTTGCAGTAAAGGGCATCAAGGCCTTTCCCAGGCTCCTGTTGTCATCTCCAGCGCCCAGTTGGAGCGGGTGGGGCCCCTGGCACAGACACCCACTATCAAAAGCGATAAGGAGCCACTTGATAAAAGCTCTGCTCTCTACTACTGCCTGTGCAGGACTTGTAGGAATAAATGGCTGGGAAACAACCACCGCTGCAATACAGCCAGCTGGAAACTTTGTCCCTTTCTCAGATAAATTTCCTACAAATTTCTAGGATTAAGTTCCCTACAAAAGCACATCTGCTGTAAGGGAGGGGGAAAAAAGCTGCTTCCAGCCTCTAGCGATCTTCGAGGGAAGCACGCCCAGCAACGAAGTTTCTTTCAAAGAAGTGATGCAAAACGAGGCAGGATCCCGGATTGCAAAATAAACAAAAAAAGTCCAAGCTCATGCCAAGACAAGGACCGCCAGCAGGAGGTTGTGTCCTCCGGGATCCCTCTGCCCACGGTAACAGAATAAGAAAACCCCGAGGAATGCATGACCTGGATCTCCTCCGCTTCCACGCGGGTTCCAAGGTCCCCCGTGGCCGGGGCATCCCCAGCAGCCCCTCCCGGTCCCGGTGCGACCGGCGGGGCCCTGCGGCTTTAAGCCGGCGGCGATAATTGCCCGGCCCCGCGGCCGCTCCGATAACCGGCGAGCCAGGCTGGCGCCAGCAGGATGCAAACCGCATATTATCGCCCTTTCTGCACCTAAACAGCAGGGGAACCTCCGCAGCAAGGGGGGCTGGGAAGGGGGGAAACCAGAAAGGGTTTTTAAAGCACAACTGGAAACCGCTCTGGGATGAAGAGGGGGGAATGTGTCAGCCTGGGAGACCCCCGGACCAGGCTGGTACTGCACAGGATCAAGCCAACGCAGTCCATGAGGGGTCAAACAAACCGAGAAAGAGGCCGAAGCCCCAAACTCCCAAACCGAAAGGAGAGAAAGGATCTTGACTCTCGCTCCCACCCCTTCTCCGCTCCTNTCCGCTCGCCCCCTGGCCCACAGAGGCGGCTAAAGTGGTAGGGGTTGCAGCACACAGTGGGTCCGTCGGCGACACCGAAGCTCTGGCACTCGCAGAGGGGTTTCAGCTCGGCCGGGTGCTGCAGGTCGGGCCAGCGAAAGAGTTTGCCCAGGAGGAGGTGTGGGGGTGCCGCCTGGCCCCCCAGGCGCACCTCGGTGCGGGCCACCAGCACACAGCCGCTGGGCATGCCCCCGCGGGACTCCACCGCCTCCAGCAGGCTGTCCAGCGAGCGCTCCTTCAGCCGCTTCAACAGCGAG
>VWYK01026346.1:23398-62119 GCA_013399775.1 Semnornis frantzii | reverse complement strand
GGTTTTGTTTTGGTTTGTTTTGGTTTGTTTTGTTTTGGTGAATTGTCAATCTGGAGCTGGAAAGGGTCTGTCTGAGTAAGAAAAGCAGCTCAGCCCTGCATGAGGCCACCACACTGATCAAGGAACAAAGTGAATCATGTGCCAAACCCAGTGGCCTTAAAACAAAATGATATTGTGGAATGGTTTGGGTGGAAAGGGGTCTTTAAAAGTCATCCAGTCCAACCCCTCAATAGTGAGCAGGGACATGTGCAACTAGACCAGGTTGCTCAGAGCCTCAAATAACCTACCACCTCCATGGGAAACCTGGGCCAGGGTCTTACCACCCTTGCAGTGATTAATTTCTTCCTCATATCTAACCTAAGTCTCCACTTTTTCAGTTTGAAACCATTACTCTTTGTCCTATCACTACATGTCCTTGTAAAATATCCCTCTCCATCTTTCTTCTCAGGCCCTTTAAGCACTGAAACATCACAAGAAGGTCTCCCTGGAGCCTTCTCCAGGCTGAACAACCCCAACCCTCTCAGCCTGGCCTCACAACAGAGGGCTTCCAGCCCTGCCAGTGTTGCCGTGGCCTCCTCTTGCCCTGCTCCAACAGGGCCATGTCTCTGCTGTGCTGAGGACTCCAGAGCTGACCCCAGCACTGCAGGTGGGGTCTCAGCACAGCAGAATAGAGAGGCAGAATCCCCTCCCTCCACCCGCAGCCCACACTGCTGGGGATGCAGCCCAGGAGAGATTCATCCATACAATCTGGAAACACAAACCTGGAAGTTCCCTGGAAGGACAGGATCAAAGAAAGGATGATTCTGCTTGGAGCTGGTCCAGAGCACAGAGGGAGTCTACATATATGTCAAAAATTAATTTGAATTGATGTTTGCTGTGTCCAGTGATGCTCTCCCAGAAGCAGGAGCTAAAACCATGGGAGAAGAAGGAAGCATAGGTTGATGAAGAATCAAAGCAGCTCTGAGAAAGGTCAGATATAAATGGCAACCTGTCCATTTATGCAATAGTTTGCTCTTCTGTTTACAATGGTATTTTCTGGGAAGAGCTGGTCAGAGCCAACTAGGGCAGGCTTGTAAAAAGATAATTTTTCTCCCTTAGAAAACACAAAGACAGACAGACTGGGCTGCTGGCTTTTCTCCCTTCCCTAGATCTGCTGCCCTGGGCAATTTGTTCTGTTGCAGCAGCTCTTTGCTGAAGTGACTGGCGTCTGGTCCGCTTCAGAGCAGACGCCAGTCACTCCAGTAAGAGCTGCTTACCACATCTTGGGTAAATATTTTCTGCAGTGGTGCAGCAGTGTCTTAAAGAGCAGCACTGTTATTTCGTAGGCATCTCCAATAATACCTCAGAGAGAAGCAGCCACAAGACATTAGGAAAAGCTGCTGCCACTGACCAAAACTTTAGAGGAGCAAGAACAGAAGTGGGAAGAGAATAGAAATAGAGACTGAGTCATTGGCTGGGGAGGCTGAATGTAGCATGGGCACATACATACACACACAAAAAAAAAAGAATAACCAAGCAGGGTTCAAAAGCTGGTCCCAGGACATGTCTGTGGGATCAGCATGCACTGGCCTGATGCTTCCTCAAATTTCTTGCAGCCTCAAAATGGGGATGCGAAAATCATTAGGAGAAAAAGAATATTATCTTCTCTCTTTTGAGTCTGCACCACAAGCAGAGGCAATCACTGCTAAAGTACCAAAACTGCATCTCTTTTTGTGCTGCAACTGGATTTTGAGTATCTCTGCTGGCAGCAAGCTGCAGGATCTCCAGGGCTTGCTCATGCAGAAGTATGTGAAAATAGAAAGCAGGGCTAGAGAGGAAAGGAGCTGACCCTAAAGTCATTGGCACTGCTGGCTGTCACTGAGAGCAAATCATCTCAGACAGGAGGACACAGAAGTTTGCAGTCTGACCCAGCAGCAGCACAGCTATTTCTTGCACATGGGGCAGGCTCTGCTGAGAAAGGAGACACTGATTGGAAGCTAATCGGTTCTCCTGCAGATCTTCTCCATCCCATTGCTACATCATGGAATGAGAAACCCCCTCTCTGAGCAGGCACCCCTCAGGTCCTACTTTATCTTAAACTGTGCTGAGAAGTCATCTCTATCTGGGAAACTGCTGGCTCAAACACCTCAGGATGTCGTGAGATGATCAGAAGTAGCAGCTTCACCCCTTGGATGCCAGCAGCACAACTCCCTGCTGGTCCAAGCCACCAGCATGGACACATGTTTTCTGCCTGGAAGAAACAACTCTTGAGTCAAGCAGCTCTGGAGGTGCAGGTCTCCTCTGCAGACCCTTTATCACCCCTCTGGAGTCATGGCCAGGGTTTTCTAGAGTTCAGCATGGATTTATGGCACTAAATGCTTGCTCTGGTACCTCGGTGCCAGCCGTCTCTAGCAGCCAAGTCCACAGAGGGTGTAAATTGGTGTCAAGGGTCCTCAAACCACGACAACTGGCGTAGCTCCTATCACCCTCAGTGGACAGATCCCAGCCAAAATGTGACCATTTATTTACCTTCTCACAGTTCTCACCTGGGACCATGCCCGACTGCCAGCCTGACCCTGCACACTGGCTCTTCCCCACCAGACCCAAGTCCAGCCCACGCCGGAGCCAACCTGGCACAGGGATGCAAAACTGGCCTGCTCTCTGTAAACGGTGGAAGGCTTCCCATGGCACATCAAGCTGTCCCAGCACGACTTGGGATGAAAGTGAGAGGATGGAGCACTGACTGGAGAAGACACCCGGTGACACTATCTGAAAGAAAACAGATTTGATCTTAGCTCGGTGATTTGCACTCTCAGCCTCTTTTTCTTCAGCTAGTGAGTGAATAAGGATTACTGTGCAGAGATCAGGTGTGGTGAACCAACACCAAAAAGGCAACAAGAGAGAGAGAGGAGGAGTGCGGAAGAGCTCAGCTGAGGGCTTGGGTTGAGTACCCCCAGCAATTCTTGTCCCACTTTTGTCCCACATGGTACCATCTCTGTCTTCATTGAGCTTCATCCAGCCATGTGGTAGGGGCCAGCAGCTGGTCAGCTAAAGACAGGAGTCATTTGGGAGGAAAGACAATAAATTGTTGTGACAGGACAAGCCATGATTGGCTTAAACTAAAAGAGGGGGATTCAGACTAGATAGATGACATTTTTTCACAGTGAGGGTGATGAGACCTGGCCCAGATTGCCCAGAAAGGTGGTAGATGGCCCCCCTCTGGAACCATTCCAGGTCAGGTTGTTTGGGGCTCTGAGCGACATGCTGTAGTTGCAGATGTCCCCACCGACTGCAGAGCAGTTGGAATAGATGACCTTTAAAGGTCTCTTCCAACCATTCTATGATTGTAAGAAATTGTATTCCATTAAAAAAAAACAAATCCCCACAGCCAGATTAGGACATAATTTTCCTGTCTCAGCTGCAAGGCCTGCCAGCACCTCCAGCTGAGGGCTGTTGCTCACCCCTGCTCCCATGTCACCTCACTGTGGTGGTGACGATCCCAGAACCCGAGCATGTTGGGGTTTGAAAGGGACCTCTGGGAATCATCTAGTCCAACCTCCCTGATAAAGCAGGGGCACCCACAGCAGCTTGCCCAGGATCACAATGTGTAGGTGGGTTTGGAATCTCTCCAGAGAAGAAGACTCCACAACCACTCTGGGCAGCCTGCTCCAGGGCTCCAGCACCCTCTCACCAAGGAAGTTTCTCTTCCTGTTCAAGTGGAACGTCCTGGGTCCCAGTTTGTACCCGTTGCCCCTTGTCTCCTTGACTCCACTGACAAGAGTCTGGCCCCATCCTCCTGCCCCTCAACCTTTATCTCATCCTGAATGTTGATCAGATCCCCTCTTAGGCTGCTCTTCTCCAGGCTCAACAGTCCCAAGGCTCTCAGCCTTTCCTCCTCACAGAGATACTGCAGACCTTTGTAGGCAGTGAAAGTCCCACCACATCACCAGTGCCTCACACCAACAACCATCATGCTGCTGAGTGTGGGCACAAAATTCCTGTATTCGCAATACAAATGTGAAATGTGCAGGACAAAAGAGTGACATCAACCATCCCAGCAGAAGTTATTCATATGGTCATTAGCCCAACAACAAAAGCTTCTCGTGGAGCCATAAAGCAAGGGTGGCATTTTTATTAGCTGAGGTTTCCTCCTGCTTTTCTCCCCCCCCCCCTTCTTTTTTATGGTCTTATCCACAAATGTTGAGAGCCAGAGGGAATTATTTGTTACTTACATTAAAGCAAGAAGCCATCAGACCACAGGGCTGCAACCACTCCCCGTATCATTATTTTCTTCTTTTGGGTTTATATGAACCTCGTTATTAAACCTGAGTTAACCCAGACATCCTAACAATGCGCCCAGCACTAATAACTGCTAAGCAGCATTATTAATTAGGCTAATTACAGCATTTAAAAATACACTCTGATTATATTAAAGAGAATACTTTCCTATTTTTCCACGCACACCCCCTCCAAAAAAAAAAAAAAAATCCACAAATGTAGCTTATTAACATTAATTCTACTCTTATTGGTAAAACTGTTGTTACACTTCAAAGGCAGCTAGTCTGGGCCCTAAAAAAATTACATCGTGCTGGGATGCTGTGCCATGTCCCCAGACTGGTGTCACTGAGTTGGGGTGGGGGCTGGATGTTAGCCTTAGTGAGGACTCAGATGAGGAATTCAGTCCTTGAAGTCTGTCAGCACCCAGAGCTGGTGGCCTTTGGGAGAAGCATAAATTCATATACTCTTAATAGTTTGCATCCTCCCTAAAGTTGATGTCAGCAGATGGTGGTGGGCTCCAAACAGGCTTGGAGGAAGCAGGATCACCTGAGGAGTGTTTATTAGCAGTAGGTGGAAATCCAAACAAGAATGCTTGGCAAGCACCTATGGTGGGATATAGAACTACTGCTGGGACAGACTGGAGAGCTAGGCAAAGTGGAACCTAATGAGGTTCATCAAGAATAAGTGCAGAGGGCTGGGCCTAGGGAGGAACAGCACTATGCCCTTGTACACATTACAGGGGGACCTGCTGGAAAGCAGCTTCTTGGAGAAGGACCTTGGAGTCCTGACGGACAATAAGTTGTCCATGGGACAGCAATGTGCCCTCGTGGCCAAGAATGCCAATGGTATCCTGGGGTGCCTTAAGAAGAATGTGTCCAAGAGAGGTTCTCCTCCCCCTCTTCTCTGCCTGGTGAGACTGCATCTGGAGTATTGTGTCCAGTTCTGGGCTCCCCAGGTCAAGACAGCCAGGCAAATACTAGAGAGAGTCCAATAGAAACTAGGAGGATGGTGAAGGGACTGGAGCATGTCTGATAAGGAAAGGCTGGAAAATCTGGGGCTATTTAGTCTAGGAGGAGCAGCCTGAGAGAGGGTCTTATTAATGTTTATAAATATCTGAAGGGTGAGTGTCAAGAAGAAGGAGCCAGGCTCTTTTCAGTGGTACCCTGTGACAGGACAAGGGGTAAGAGATACAAACTAGAACCCAGGAAGTTCCACCTCAACATGAAGGAAAACTTCTTTACTGTGAGGCTGACAGAGCACTGGAACAGGCTGCCCAGAGAGGTAGTGGAGTCTCCTTCTCTAGAGACTTTCAAGACCCATCTAGATGTGTTCCTGTGTGACCTGCCCTAGGTGACCCTGCTTTGGCAGGGGAGTTGGGCTTGATGATCTCTGGAGGTCCTTTCCAATCCCCACCATTCTATGAGTCTATGCTCTGGGTACAATGTAGGTTCATGGGTGCAAGTTAGACCTATGGGGACAATTTAGACCCATGGGTACAATATAAGGCTCCAGCTCTGTGACAGACACTCATGTCACAAAGCCTTCTTTGTAACAACCATTGAAATTATTCACACTGAACCCAGACACACAAATGGCCACATAAACACACAGCCCCACTTTTAATTAAAGATGGGCTGAGATAAAAAGCTTCAGAAAGCAATTATAAACAATTAAAAGTAATACTAGAAGTGTTTGGTTGCCCAATCTGCATCTGTCCTGAGCAGCTGGGAGAAGCTTGCTGTGCTTGACCATGGGGCCAGGATAGTTTGCAGCCATTCCCCTGCAGCCGTTCAGATAGGTTGGACACCCATCCAGACATTTCTTTTTCTCCAAAGAGTTAAGATTTCACTTGTCAGGCTGTTTTTGTTTCTATTCACATGTCAGTGCCTGTCATTTATTTAGTCAATGGGACATGTCCAAGGGATGGAGACAGACTGGGTTAGTCATTCTGGCCATGGGTCGCCAGTCACTGCAAACTGCCTGAGGTCATTTCCAAAAGCACCACTAACAATGAGAGGGAAGCTGGGCCCGGGAGACCTGCAGGAAACGGCTCGAGATTAAAGACAGAGATAGTCCTCTGCAAAAGTACACTGGAGGAATGTTCCCGATGTTCTGTCAACAGAGTTTCTTCCTCGCTCAAGACTGTCTATTTTAAGTCGGAGCTCGCACCAAAAATGGAAATCCTTGCTCAGTGGCTATCAGTGGATCTTGGGGCTGCAGCAGCACTCCGGCTGAGGAAATGAACCCTCCAGCTTGGCCTTTGCTGCCTTCAAACAATTCCTCCTTGCTGCAGCTCCCCGCTGGCTTTGCTCCTTTGCTTGCTTAAAACCCAGCTGGAGCCCACGCTACCGTGATGAGCAAGCATCATCCCCACCAGTGTCCCACATCATCCCCCATGGCACTCCCCAGCTCGGGAGCAGACATCTCAGCCCACGCAGAAATCAGAGCAGGGCTGTGAGTGCCATAGCTTAGACTCAACCCATGCTGCTTCCGCTTTGAGGAAAGGAATGGAGAAGAAGAGCCGAGACACAACCACTGATATTTACTGCAGCAATTTGGGTTGCACTCAAACCCTGTGACTGCAGATTTGGGGGAAGGGGAAATTCCTCTGGCAGCCATCTGGGCATCAAGGCAGGGCTGGAGGACAAGAGCAGTTTTAGGTGCAGAGATGCACATTTTGCTTTTTAAGTGAAACAGCACAGGCTGCTCTTCCTTAACACACAAGGTACCTCTGGGTGTTTTGGAAAACATTAATAACAACCACATGATTGGTGCAAAAACGCTGCTTTTCCATCCAGACACAATTCTTTGCAGATAAATACATTCTGTCTAGCTCTTCTGGTACCCGAACTCACTGTGTGTGGCTTCTGTGTCTCAGGCAGATGGCAATAAGGGGTTGATAACAATAGTGGTGGCCCAGGAGAAGCCACTGAGATGGCTTGCAAACTAGTGACAGGAACTGAATTCTGTCCTCGGTCTTGTACCTGCAGAAGCCTGGAGTAGATGATCTCCAGGGGTTCTTCCCAACTCCTACCACTCTGTGATTCTGTATTTCACTGGTGTAGGAAGAACCACTGGTGACAGGGTTTGAAGGTAAGGCAGGGATGAGAAAAGGAGCTGGCTTGGGAACTAGTGACAGGGTCTAAATCCTGTCCTATGCTTTGTACCTGCCCTAGCAAAGGGTTGGACTGGATGATCTCCAGAAGTCCCTTCCAACCCCCACCAGCCTGCTATTCTGCAGTTCTCTGCTGGGTGCAATCACCAGTGACATGAGACAGAAGCTGAAGGTAAGGAAGGGATGGGAAAAGGAGCTGCACAGTGGTTTTAAGCCACTTTGCAGAGATAGGGAAACGCAGAAAATGCATTTTTTAGAGCACAAATATCCATCACGGACACACAAGAGAGTATCCAAATTCCTCAGTGTTATATTTATGAAGCCATTCGGAGACATGACACAGGCCAGTTCCTGTAGATTTTTCCATGTGTTGTTAGAGATTCAAATTACAGAGCAATTTTCAGCCTTTGAAGACATTGGTCTTGGTACTGCAGAGCCTGGAGGCAGCTCCAGGCAGGGTCTGTCTGCAGGAGATAACACAGAGCCACCTCCAGCAAGCTTGGGAGTCAGGAACGGGCCAGGAATGACGGAGGCGCTGGGGGGGAATTTACTCTGCTTGCAGATAAGGAAAGCATCCTGCTTTAAGCACGGGGTAAACAACTTTTAATACACAAGCTAGTTATCTGGAGAGTCCCATGGGAGGAAGCGGATCTGGTGTGAGGCTCTGCAGCAACATCTGCGCTGCATGGCACGGTGCAGGGATGGTGACCCAGCCCTGGCACCCAGGAGGTTTTGGGGAACCTGGTTGCTCATGGCAGTTCACTAGGTTCAGCCACCATGCAAAAGGGAAATGAGATAGTTTGGTTTGTCTCTGGGAGAAGGAGTAAGGCTCCTGATCTGTGGTAGCCCCGTGGTTGCACGTATAGGACTTGAGCCACACAAGTTACAAATCACAAAACAGTTGGGCAAAATCAGAAAGACTCTAAAAGAGCTTTAAAAACTCTTTTTCGGCACAAAACTGTCAACACCAATCATTTTCCCCACTAACGACACAGAAAACCCTACCAAACTAAATTCAGGTGTGGTTTCATTGATAAGGCCATGAGAGTGCTCCCAAGCTGGAGAAGTCCTTTCATCTCACTGTGAGGACATCTAGGAGATGTAATGAAATCATGGCCACTCCCTGGTACTCCCCGCGTAGCTGCAGGGTTCACCTCTGACTGCAGAACCCAGGTCTGAAACCTGGATGAGCATCACTCCTGGGAGTCAGTGGGGGAAACACAGGCAGAAGCTCGGCTCTGAGCCTTATCACGGCAAGGCGACGGAGTCAAAAGAGGCGATGGGGGAGCAGGAAGAGCTGATCTCAAGTTCAGAGCCTGATTTACGGCCGAGGCCTGGGGCAAATCACTTACTGGCTTTGTGGTTTCATTTCCTCATCTCCAGAATCTCTTTCACGGGTGATGTGTGAGGGGGAATTAACATTCAAACGTGGGGGTTGATAAATATTTAAAGATTTGTCTGGAGTTTTATGAATAGTTCTGAATGATCTTTCTGCCCTTGCATAAGGGTCAGTCCTTGGCAGCTCTTTAATCTGAGCTCCTCTCCCTGGAGCTTGCAGGATGCTTCTGCTGCAAATTTGTGCTTTCCTTGAGTAACAATTAACTGCCTGGGTTAAATGTAAAGACATGGGAAGAAAGTCTTTTGTTGGCAGTTCTGCACCACGCTGCGCTGGGTGCCAGCAGGACACAGCAAACGGAACGAGTTCCTCTGCCTAGGATAAACCAAAGCAGCCCCCCAGCATCTGCTGAGGAGGTGCTAGCAAGCTCTGAGTGACCCCCACCACTGTAAAATCTTTTCTGTGTGTGCCCAGGGAAGTGGCCGAGTCACCACCCCTGGAGGCACTCAAAAAACTGACATGGTTTAGTGGGTATGGTGGTGTTGGCTTGATGATTGGGGTTTATGATCTTAGAGGTATTTTCCAACTGAAGCAACTCTATGGTTCTGTGAAACACCAGTAAAAATCTCTGTTTTCAGCAGCCTAGCATGGTTTGGGAGTGAAAGAGCGGGTTTGAAGCTGCTCTGTGCTGAGACCAGTGGAAATTCGGTGCGGGTTTGACCCGAGGACCCGGGGCGCTTCGCTCTTTGCCTGTTTATTGTTAAAACTCATTAAAAACATCAGGGGTTTTGCATCTTAAAAGTCTTTCCTAACTTCATAAAACATGCGAACGCTTAAGAAAGAATCCGTGAGCAACTGTATAAAGAGTGACTAACGAGTAGGAATTTGGGGGTGTTCAAAGGGAGCAAAAGAAGCTGCCGAGCCTGCGGTGTAATGAGTTAATTTGCCTCACAGCCAACCTGGTGCCCAGCGCCAGCTCGCCCTCCCTCAGACGGCGCGGGTGATGGGTCATGCACCTCTCCACCCAGACGAGTGATTTTTAACCTAAAGATGCAAAATTAGCCGTCTGAGACGTGCCCCAGCCCAAGGCTGGACACTTCCTTCTAAATATGGGTGCTGATTTCTATCAGAAGAAAATTCAAAGCCTTTCAGAATGAAGCATTTTGACATTTGTGAGTAGAAATCGTCTCCGTTTCTCAAAGATTTTTCCTTCTATTTTTAAAGTGATGCAAAGTTTTGAGAACAAATCCAACCATGCATTCAACCAAACCAACATTTCTGTTCAAATTCTCATTTCCCAGAAAAAAAAAACCCACAAGCCATTTGTTTTATGAACAAGTAGAATAAACCTTCCCCCCCACACACCCCAAAAAAAAAAAACAAACCCAACGAACCTTCTTCGACTGTCAATAATACATCTTTATCCCTGATTTAATGTCATCGTAAAAAACTTCCTTACTAGAACTGCTGGAACTTGGAGCTGTCATTAAGTGGATACCTTGCACTGTCACTAAAATTCCTACCATTTTGTAACCCTTTTAATTTCCCAAACTTGCCTCGGGCTTCTGCATCCCTGTCCGAAGGATGTTTATAGATTATTCTTCCTCCCTAGGCAGAATGAACCCAAGAGCAGAACCTGATGAAAGGCACATTGCTGTCTGTCATAGGGGCATATGGTGAAATATGGCAGTGAGAAAAGCCAGCAGTGCTCAAACTGCTCCAGAATCCCAGTGGAATGAGGCATGTGAAGAATATTTCATACATAGTCAGAGGAGAAAGGCAAGAGCTGGATAATGTTGGGTTTTTCACAATGAAGTACATTTCTAGGGAGAGTTCCTCACCATGGAAAAAGCTCCATGCTTTATCTTTCGAATGAAGGACTGTCTCCAGTGTTTCACCGCACCAGGTTGCTTGCTGTGGAGAGCTGGAGCAAACCCACTTCCTCTCTTGCTGTCCTTTTCAGCCCACATGGAATTATTAGTCAGGATGGGAGGAAGACTTGGAGTCATCATTTAAAAACAATCACAGAATCCCAGCATCATGCAGGTTGTAAAGGACCTCTGGTGATCACCTAGTCCAACCCTCCCTGCTAAAGCAGGGGCACCCACAGCACCTTGCCCAGGATCACAATGGCCAGGCAGGTTTGTAATCTCTTCATCAAAGGAGACTCCACAAGCTCTCTGGGCAGCCTGCTCCAGGGCTCCAGCACACTCAAAACAAAGAAGAATCTCCTTCTGGTCAGACGGAACCTCCTGGGTCCCAGTTTGTGTCCAGTGCCCCTTGTCCTGTCACTGGGCACCACTGAGAAGAGACTGTCTCCATCCTTTTGCCTCCCACCCTTTGGCTCTTTGTGAGTGCTGAGATGATCCCCTCTCAGGCTGCCCTTCTCCAGGCTCAACAGCCCCAGGGCTCTCAGCCTTTCCTCCTCACAGAGATGGCCCCTCGGTGGGTTTGTGCACTATGTTAGACTCTCTTGAACTGGGGAGCCCAGACTTGACCCAATATTCCAGATGTGGCCTCACTAGGGCAGAGTAAACAGGAAGGAGAACCTCCCTTGACCTGTTGGCCACACTTGTCTTTATGCACCCCAGAATACCATTGCCCTTCTTGGCCATGAGGGCACATTGCTGGCTCAGGTGAACTTGTTCACCAGCACTCCCAGGTCCTTCTCCAAAAAGCTGCTTTCCTGCGATGGGAAGTATCCTACTGCCTTGCAAAGGCATGAGCACTTGGATCCCATCAACTAACAGAGTGTGCTTCTGCCTGTGAAGTTCCTCCCTTGTACTCTCTTGTTGAATGCTTGGGGCAGTTACTTGTCCAGGAACAGACTCAAGTTCGCTGGGGCAGTCACACCTCACTCCTGAGTGCTCTCTCTACACCACTCTTGCCGCAGAGCGTCTCTGTTGGACCACATCACACTCCTCCTGCAATGTCTCCTCTGCTTCATGTGAGAAGGTGGAACAATGTTGCTTTCTGAGCTCCCCTCCAGAACAGAGGAGCTGGACATTGTTTTCTTTTCCTGTTTGGCTTTGCAGGGAATAACTCCCCTCTACAGAGTCACTTCGGCTCAAGAAACAGACTATTAATAAACTGAACTGCTCTGGATTGTCCAAGCCAAATGCTGGCCTTAGAGGGGGGGGGAAAAAAATCAATCTATGGTCACATGGAGCCTTTTCAACCCTGAGAGCCTTCTGAAGCGCATGGAGTGATTATCCATCACTGACATGCCATTGCCTCTGTGGTGGCACAGGGGAGCTGTGTAACACCAGCTGTCCAGTCTGCCTGTCCCGGTGCATGGTTAACAGTGGTCTGCATGCATGGCAGATGCTTTTTCTCTATGTTGGATGCTATTTGTTGGCTTTCATCAACTTGCTTTGGGTCTGAAAAAGAATGGCAACCTCAAAGGGAACAAGGGGTGGCCCTGTGGTTAAGGCACAGAGCTGGAAGTCAGGGGGCTCTTGGAAGGAGGTTGAAACAGTCCTTCGGTGTGGTGGGGCACACCCAAGTCCCTGAATGGGCTGCGAAACTGTTCTGCCTCCCCTCCCACCTCTGGTTCCGGGGGTGTGGAATGTGAAAGGTGTAGGTGTCAAGTACCCTACCCCACCCCCGCAGGCTGGAACGGGGACAGCAAATCGCCCCAGCATATATATGGCAATGGGACACATTATCTTAGAAGCACTTGGAAGTACTTAGGAGCACTGAGCAGCAGAAAAGGAGCAGACTGCCGGAGACTGCTACGACAGACTTTGACAGGGCTTTAAGAGAGACTGCTAGCCATGGACTGCTAGCCACGGACTGCCAGCCACGAACTGCCAGCGTCAGACTCGGACTCGGACCTTGACTTAGACCTGGAGTCGGTCCTTGAGTCGGTCCTTGAGGGGCATCTGCAAGAACGGTCGAGAAAGCACAGTCCCCGCTCTCGACTGTCAGATCCTGCCTGCCTGTTAAAGGGACCTGCCTCTGCCGTAATCGTGGGTATGCCGAGCAGCCTGAGCTTTACCCTGTGCTGCCCCACGACCTGCACTTCAAGGCACTGCCTGGAAAGACTGCCAACAAGGAGCCAAGGGACTATCTCTGAATTCCTACTCCACCGCCGTGAGTAGCACAGACATTCCCTAGGGCTCCAGGCTGCCTTTATTTGTAAGTCTGGCAAAGCTATTTTTTTATAGCAAACCTTTCCAAGCTTTCTGATTCCCCTGAATTACTAAATTTCCTGTAAGCACCCTTCTGGAAGACTTTCCCGAACGAATTTCTGAACCTGATCTAACTAATTTTATATAAAGTTGTGGGTGGGGCTTTCTGGAAATAAAAATAGCTGCAAATTTTATAATTCCTGCCTCGTGAAATCCCACAACCGAGTCATTTGGTACGGACATTTTCTCTGCTGGCCCCATCAGGTTCTGCAGAACATCAGCTTTAAGAGAAAAACACTTCAGTTATTTGGGCGTCTTTCATTCAGGTCTATAAAGGCTGTAAGTTTTAAAAGAAGAAAAGCACTGAGCTCCTCTCTTCTTTTGGAGGTCTATACCAGAATGGCATGTGTACTGTGTTCAACCTTTTCTGCTGATCTTACAACTGGGTGTCAGTTTTGCACATCCCCTGTCCCAAAACTGATGCCAGATTCTGGTTTTGGCTTCTTTAGCACAGATCCAGAGCAACTCCATTGGCTTCAGGCATCACTTGGAGCAAGATCTGGTATTCGGTCTTCATCCTTTTTTATTTTCTTGGGAGCTCCATGGGCAGCATGGGCTGCTTCCCTCTGTGTTGGCTGCCTGAATTTCACATAGATCAGCAGAAAAGGTTGAACACAGTACACATGCCATTCTGGTATAGACCTCCAAAAGAAGAGAGGAGCTCAGTGCTTTTCTTCTTTTAAAACTTACAGCCTTTATAGACCTGAATGAAAGAAAAAATGATGTGATGCCAAGTGTCCAAGCACTCCAAGCACTCACAAACCAGTACCTGACCCCCTCTCCGCCTCTCAAAATAGACCTGACCCCCCAAATCAATAATTTTTACAACAACACATATCTATCACTCAAAATCCCCCAATATGCACACATTTCACTTTCTTCTTCTATCTCCACCACCAAAAGAGCAAAGCAGCTTCATTTTGATGTAATAATTACCTCTCCTTGGCACTAACAACCCCTCGCCTCCTTCCAAGTAAAGACAATGTGGTAGGTCACCTTTATTTTCTTCCCTGCTCTTGAATGAAATCATTGTTTGCCCACAGATCAGGGCTGGTACCTTCACCATGATCATTTGTACTTGCCCTTGGCCTTCAGAACAGAATGTTCAAGCACTTGAGCTGACAGAGTGGGAAATCGTTCCCTGTGCTCACCGCAGAGCAAGGCTTTGCCTCTTCCACCAGCTTCATGTGACCGATCTGTAGGAACTTGCTTTGGCACCATCAGATTAGTTACTGTTAACATCATTTATCCTGTTGAAGTTTCTTCCCAGTGAGCAATGAACCATACCTAATCCAGGCAGATTAAAGAGAAACACGTTTCATCATCCACCCCTCAGCTTCAACCACTCCATTACAAGGTGAAAGGCATTTTGGTTTTATGACTTGCTCATGGCTCCATCAGACTTGGAGCAACAGTTGGTGTCCACAATAGAGACCCAGGCTGACTGTCTCAGCTGCATGGAGATGTTTGGCTGTGAAAAGGCTTTTCACGGTGATTTTCATCAAACTACTGCAGATGCTTTGCACCCTGTAACAGCACCCAGCCCTGAGCAACTGTTGCTTTCAGCACCTGCTTTCCATGTCCAGCCCCACTGCTGCTGCTCCAGCTTCTTCTCAAGCCCTTCCTTAGTCTCTGGGACACAGGGAGAGAATTCTTTAAATGCCCTTATCCAGTATACAGCATTTCTCATGAGGTTCAACAAGAACAAGTGCAAGGTCCTGCAACTGGGTTGGGCCAAACCCTAGTATCAATGCAGGCTGGGGGATAAAAGTCTGGAGAGCAGCTCTGTGAAGAGGACTGGCAGGTGAAAAGATGGACATGAGGTGGCACCAAGCGCTCCTAGCCCAGTCCCACCTTCATAGATGACCTTCATAGACCCAAACCAGTCTGATTCTGTTTTAACCTGGTTTTCTAAGAACCCAAAACTTACATAGTCATTCCTAAAGGACATGTTCTCCTCACCATGGCAGGGACTTTTAAAGCCCTGGGTCGACCACCATCTAGTTCGGCAGCAGCGTGGCTGGCTCAGCTGTACTACATGTAGCAGGCTTCAGGCAGGAGAACACTGAGCACTACTGCTGGGGAAAGACCAAATGATGAGTTCAGATGTGACTCCAAAATCTTCTTGGGCATTGGATCAGGCTGCCCAGGGAGGTGGTGGAGTCACCATCCCTGGAGATGTTCAAGAAGTGTGTGGACATGGCATTGCAGGATGATGGTTGGACTCAATCTTAGAGGTCTTTTCCAGCTGAAAAAGAATGTTCCAGTTCAGTGATTCTATGAATCTTGAATTCACTGTCAGGATGGAAATACTACATCAGGAAGAGCTTGAATTGTAATTTGTACTTTCTTTGTTAGCAGAAGTCCAATCACAAGGCAAAAATGTGGAAGAAAGCAGAGCTTCGCTTGCTTTTGCTTTTCCAGAAGCAAGTTATTTTCATTACCACAGTAAGCAAGGAAAGACTCTTCCTCCAGAGGTGTGGGGGAGTACCACTGGCTTTCTAAAATCTCTCTCTGGAAAAGGTGGTGACCACTGACCCTATGTAAAACAGAATGGTCTCCCTCAAGTTTTGATCTCTCCTCAGTTTCCCCTGAGGCTCACACTATGCACTCTTGGAGCAGGGGCTCTCCTGTGCCTGCCTGTGGCACCACCAGCTTATGAGCTCCAGAAAGACCCTGCCAGGACCATGATATAAATCCTAAACACTTTCAGTGAAGTCCTCACTCTTCTGAGACATGGCTGGCCACAATAACAGAAGAGTCAGCACAGCCTGACTGTACTCTCCAGCATGGAGCAGATCAGTGCTGCTCTGCTCTGCCATGACGGTGTGAACCAACGGAGACTCAAACCAACCTTCTCACTTGCCACCAAAGTAAGCATATTATGGAACTGCTATCCCCCTCAAACTGCAGGATCAGTTTAATGTCCTTCCATTTAAGCATTAAGGAGTAAAATGTCTAATCCTGTCTGATGTGTAAGAAGGTGACTCATCCCCTCAACACTGTGAGCCATCATCTCCTTCCTGACAGCTGCTCCGTACAGCAACTGCTGTAGTACTCAAAATGGCAGGGCTGGAATCTGCTGCATGGAAATGATAGATAAATCCTAACTGCAGCTACTACCTAATATAAAGTGCATGTGTACAATAATAGCATCCTATCTGCCAAGCAACTAACAGGAGGTAGAGTGGAAGAAAGAGACAAAACCTCCTGAATATAGGTAAGAGGGACCTGGCTCGGGCTGGGTTTATCAGATCTTGCCCAGTGGCTAGCACCAAGGTCTGCTTTCTCTGAATCAAAAGGTGACGAGTGATTTCCAGTAAATCAGGGCTGGATTCAAATCCCATAGAAGTTCCTGAAAGTCCTGGCACCGGCAGCTCTGAGCTTTCCAGCAGACTGGAAAGGGACAATGTGATGGGATATGGACAACCCTGCAGCTATCTCCCATGTTCTACTGCTGCACATTGTGAAGGTCTTCAAGTCAGCTCCTTAAACACCTCTTGTGATATAAACGGCAAGCAAACAAGAGCAAACAACCATGACTGTGCACCTATGTATGCATTGAACTGCATCTGTTGTTCATGTAACCACTTGTTTGTGCACATCTATACAGGCTGGAAGACACAGGAAGACACATCTATACAGGCTGGGAAATTAATGGGGTGAGCTAGCCCCTAATGGATTTTCATAAGCAGAACCCAAACCACTGAGTTCTCTCTTGCAGTTTTCCAAGCAAGAGAGCTTCTGCCTTAGTCTTCCAGTTGAAAGGGAATAATTGCATTATCAAGGAGAGCTCTCAAGATCTCCCAGGAGATGTCCTGGACCTAGCAGGATCAGGTCCTAAGCATGCATGTTTCACTGAAATAAACAGTGGTCTGCATGTTTGAACCTAGCTTCCAAACTTGCTTCCAGAAATGAATGTCGCTGGCTCCAGTGCCTCAGCACGGGCCAGGATGTCCATAGCATGTAGGTGGTTGTCATGAACCACGAGAGTGCTTTCTGTGGTGAGCATGTGTCACCCTGCTGCTTCCAGCTGTGAAAATGAAAATAGAAATTCTCGAGGTGGTTCTAAAAGCTAGGCTAACCCATGCAGAAATTCAGGCTCCCAAAAGGCAGGCAAGAAATGCACTTCTATTTAACATTTTCTTCCTGGGCATACTTGTGGCTCTTCTCCTCTGGCTGGAGGAGGTGATACATCAGACCCAGAGAGCTCTGCACTGGACACTAGAGCTGGTGCAATCCACTAGTCCTCCCAAAATGGTCCTTGTTTCTTTTTTATCTCAAGCAATGCATTGCACTTGAGTTGGACGTGCACTAAACCACTCAGACTTCTCTCCAGCTTCACACAGCTTGTTAAATTGGCAAGCTAAAAGAAATCAGAAATGAACTGGATGTGAAATCTCACCATTATCTCGCTGTGGAATGACTGGTGTGGAGTTACTCCATGCAAAGTACAATAAAACCAAGTACAAGACAGTCTGAAAGAAAGATAGAGGAAGAAGAGCATATAGCAAGTGAAGAACAAAACAAGCACCACATAAATGCGGTGCAATGAGCCCAGGGAATGTTGGCTGCAAATGTCACCCCTGTTTTTCTTCCCATTGAGTTAAAACTGAGTTTCATGCCTAATATTTGTAACATCCAGCTCTGTAGCTTGTCTAAACTTCCAGCTGAGAGGCTGGGCTGCAGCAGAACCTCCCAGCAGATGGATAGGGAACTGCCCTGGGTTCCTGCAGCAAACAGCTGCCAATAAGAGCTTGAGTCCTGGATTTCAGGATTTCAGGGTAAGGATTTTCAGGAGGACGCTCTTTGTGCCGACAGTTATGACTCTTCAGGGCTCTGCAGACATTTCTATCAGTCCTGGCCATCACTCAAACACTTGCAAACAATGACTAACATGAGCCCACACATAGCTCTGCTCAAGCACACCACTGTGTTCACCATCCCTTCGCGAGCTGCCTGGCTGGCTGCGTTGTACCACGTCTGGCCTCGGGGATGGCCCTCTCCTGATCCGGAGATGATTTGCACCAGGGGCAGACGTGCACATGCTTGCTTCAAACCAAAGTAACTCATAGTCTAGACCCAGGACTGGCTGCAAGCGTTGTCCCACTGCTTGTGCACGTGGCCATGTAGCCAGCGTGGAAATCCATCCTGCCATGAAAACACTGTGGGGCATCCAAACTGAAAAGACCAGAGAAAACATGGGTCACTGTCCACAAAGGGCTGCCACAACTTGATGGCAGCCCTGACTGTATGAGTCACCAGGAAAAGATTAGAGGCAAGTTCCCTTTTGGTTTAATGAATGAATAAGCTCTAAGATCTTCCTAGGGTGTGGAAAAAGATAAGGCTTAAGGAGCAAATGCAGCTGTCCCTGTAGCTTTCAGGTCTACCTAGTGCTTCCAGCACATTCCTAGAAACAGCTGGAATTTGATGGGATAACATAAAATCATGGAATTGTTTTGGTTGGACCAGATCTTTGAGATCAAGTCCCGCTGTTAACCCAGCACTGCCAGGTCACCGCTAAACCATGTCCCTCAGCACACTGCAAGGCTCTTAAATCCCCACAGGGATGGGGACTCCACCACTGCCCTGATCAGCCTGTTCCAGTGCTTGACAACCCTTTTGGAGAAGAAATCATTCCTCATGTCCAACCTAAACCTCGCCTGGTACACCCTGAGGATATTTCCTTGTGTCCTTTCACACACATAGTTGCCTTCAAAGTATCTTCCAGGCTGTCTAGCTGGAACTAGTGTCCCTGGGATCTTAACTGCAATACATTTCACTGTGGAGGGTTTTGAGGTTTTATGAAGGTTTTAATGTACTGCCTAAGTCCGAAGAGCCACATAGAAAGGCCTTCAGAAGGAGTGTTCACTGGAGCTGTCTGCATGCAGGGGAGCTAATGGTGGAAGAAACTCTCTTGTGCTTACCTAGGTACCTGAAAATCTGAAGAGACAGCTTTGGCACCAGAAGCATCTATATCCACTTGCTCCATGTCCCATTTAAAGGGCAGAGACATCTCCTAAGCAGTAGCAGAAAACAGAAGTGGCCATGAAGGTTGAGACAGCTGCTCTTGCTGCCTTACCTCTCCAAAGACATGATAGAACAACCTGAAACAGCCTCAGGTTGTACCAGGGGAGGTTTAGCTTGGACACGAGGAACAATTTCTTCCCCAAAAGGATTGTCAAGTCCTGAAACAGGCTGCCTAGGGCAGTGGTGGAGTCACCATACCTGGAGAGGTTTAAAAGCTGTGTAGATGTGGTGCTGAGGCACGTGGTTCAGTGGTGGACTTTGTAATGCTGAGTTAACAGTTAGACCTGATGATCTTAAGGGTCTTCTCCAAGCTAAAGAATTCTGTGACTCTATCCTATGATTATGTGGGTGGGAGAACCATAGAAGAGCTTGTTTTCAGGTGTGCACAATAGGCTTGTGGACCAAACCCTACCACCACTACACAAAGTCTCAACTAAGCAGGAAACTTCTGGCCTCCAGCCGCATACTGATACACAGAGAATACACTGGAGCAATCTGGAGACTTCATCGAGTGTGTTCTGAAGCCACCTTCACTCTGCCCTACAGCAGCTTTTCAGGGCTCATCCCATTAGTGACTGGAGGCTGCTCACCTGCAAGGGAAAAAGCTGGCACCAGTGTGCCAACGGGAACCCTGTCAACGCAGCCCCATGGAACCTAAGTGGGTCCTTCATGGCAGACCAGGTTTTTTCTTTTTTTGCCTCTACCACTAGCATGAGGTTTGAGGTGAGTAACCACCTGGGGTGTGCTGTGGCTGAGGAATGTGGGGCAGCTCAGAGCCTGGAGCAGCTGCACCACCCAAGGGAGAAAGTCTTCTGCTTGCCACGTTCAAGAGAAGGTTAAAGCCTGGGCAGATAACGGTGAGCAGTGCATGGCTGCGACAGGATCCTTTACAGTGAACTTTTGGATTCCTTACAGTATGGAAGGATGTATTCCCCCCTCCCTGGCTCCTCAAGATGTCTGTGAAAGATGCAGCCAGGAATACTCAAGTTCACCCACTGGGGAAACATTGTGCTACGTGAAGATTGCAGCCTTCTCCCCTTATCTGCGAGGCAGTTGATGAAGGGCCTGGCGTCAGTCTGGCAACTCTGATGGCTCCCATTTAGCACCAGTGAGAGCTGCCTATCAGCAGAAAGCTGGGGCAGATAGCAGACAGGACTATCTAATCACATACCTTTTGCATTAGTGCTGCCATATATTCCTTCCATTTACAATCAGGAGACTGGACCGCACTGAATTTTCACAGGAATGAACTGTCAACAACCCCATCCTTCCCAAGGCCTAAAAATGGGTGCTTTATCACAGAGGCCAGTAGGCTTCTTTTCTTAGACTTCCAGGCAATGGCCAAAGCAGACTTGGAGCCCCCACCAGCGAGACACGAAGGAGACCTTTTTGAGATAACAACAGTTCACTTGGCTCTCTCAAGAATGCCTCATGGCTGTTCCTTTTCAAAGGCAAAGTAAGGAAACTAGCTCAATTAGAGCATATCAAGAAACTTTGTGTCTCCTGGTTTGTTTACCTTTTATCAGTGTTCTTAATATGCTTTCCTGCTTTTCCAAGAGGAGCAGGAGGGCTAAGCTTTGTAAGATCACGCTAGGAAAAGCAAGTAAGTAAGAGGCAGCTTTTGAAAGGAGCAAATCAGAGTTAATAACAGGAGAGCAAACTCCTGGTTCCACCAGCTTTCTGCTCTTTCATTGCTTCTTGATGGTTTGGCTGCATGATTAAATTTCATTGCAATTTTGTCTATAGTTTTGTTTGAGAAACCTTGCCAACCTATGCCCTCTCAGGTCGTGTTTAAGTAGGATTATTAGACCTTTCTTCGGCCAGGTGCCCATTAGGACTCGTCCTAAATAAAGAGCCTGGTAAAACATCTTCCCTAAGAACACCTGAAAACATTTTCTAAAGCCAAGCCCCGACTCTGCAGCAGACTCAAGTTCACCAGGCTGTGGAGCCTACATCATTCCATTAATTGCAGGCGTAATTAACGAGGGCCAAATCTCAAAAATGTGCCAAATTAGATTTCACTTGAGACAAGCAGATGTATTGGGGCTGACTGGAGAAGGCTGAATCCTGCCTGACGCTGAAGCCTCCAAGTCTGGTCACAGAGAGAGAATCAGATTTGCAGCTTTCACATGACTCAGCTCTCAGAGCAGGAATGAGATGCTCAAATGCCTCCAACCAGAGATCTAGGCACACAATTGCCTTAAGTGCTTCTGAAAAGAAAAGTTTTCCTTTGAAGGTCTGTTGGTTCATCCCATATTTGTATAAATATAAGGGTGTTCCTCCAGCACCCTTCTCCTTCTGCAGCTGAGCTAAAAACGCTACCACTGCCCTGCACTGCCACACAGTTTCCCTATTCTTCTTGCGCTGAGAAAATAATAACAAAAAAAGACAGCAATCCTCCATTAAAAAATGATTTTCATCCAGTGAAAACCCTGGGAAGAATGTTCAGAGGACTTCTAATGTTACAGTGCCTTAGTCCACACCTGCTGCATCCCAGCTCCACACTGAGCTGTTCAAACCTTGAGGTGTGATCTCTGGTTACCTCAGATGCATTTGAAGCTCTTTTTATTGATTCATCATTGGGACAGTTTGGGAGAGGGCGAACATAAAGCCTGTAACTCCAGGGTTTGGGATACTAAACATCCAGTCTCATCCTATCCTTCCAGAAAACTAATTTTACTGATTTCCCATTGGGAGATAAAATGCAGGTCTGCTCCCTTTCCAGGGCCCTTTGGCTGGGACACAAATAGCTTTGGTAACACTCTTATCTATGCTTGAATGTCCTTTCAGAAAATACATCAGCCTGCAAAAGGCTGTCTTGGTACCACTAAGCCTCTTCCTTAGGAAAATGAGAGCTCAGTCCACAACCAGAGCTTTTCAAGGAGATTTGCTTTCCTCTTAACAACCACATTCCACAGACAGAGAGAGACAAAAGTCCTGCTTGCAGAAGAAGCATTGTACAACCTGCACCCACCCTGAAAGGAACCTGCCCACACATTTTAGGGAAGTCCTAGCAGATTGCTCTGAGCTTTGGGTCCTAAGTATTGTCACAGCAAGGTCATCATAGAATCATGGAATTGTTTTGGTTGGAATAGACTTCTAAGATCTTAGATTGTCATTAATCTAAGATCACCATGGCCATTAAACCACATTCCAAAGACCCTGCACCCCTTGCACAGCCCTGGCCATGCTCCACAAGGTTAGTTCATTCCCTGCCTAAAGTGCTCCTGTTATGTGAGACAACTGCTCTGGGATCCCCTGGTTTACACATGCCTGACATTTTTTATGGTTCCTCTTAAACCTAGCAAAGATTCAGCTGAGAAAAACCCAGGCTGAATGCAGGAAGGGCTTGGAAACATAGGCAAGTTGAAACCTAGCCTTGAACAGCCTGGAGCTGGCAGAGATGTCCTCAGGTTGGAACCTCCATGCTCTGCAAGTTTCCTGAACCTGACCTCTTTCTCATGTCAGTGACACTTGGCTCACGTGGGTTTGGATTTCACAACCAAAGCTTTGACACCGCTCCTGTTCTGGTGCCAGAAAGTAACAAGTGATCACTAACTCCTGACACATCTGCTGCCTGAGGACATTGAAAGCTGCCTGTGTAAACCATTATACACACTTCTGAGGGAGAAAAAAAAAAAAAAAAGAATTTGGCCCTGCATATCAGTACCAGTGAAACCCCAGCATGCCTCACTTTTCTTCCATGCCAGCCAAACCTGCTCCTCATACCTCTGCAAAGGGGCTCTGGGACCTGGCAGTGATGACTGCCAGCAGATGGTTGTATCTGAGTGACTATCACCTGGCAACGTCTAGAGCCAGGCTTAGTGCAAGTTGCTGAATTGGGTTTTGGAGCATGTCTTGGACACCTGTCTTAGCAAACATCAGGATTTCCTCTCCTGGTATCAGAGGAGATGGAGCAGTAGGAGCAAAGCATAAAGACACAGGCAGGGAGAAGCTTGGTGAGGCCCCATCTTCATGTGCTGTCATAGCAAAGCCTTCTCCGAAGTAAGGGATAAGCCTATGAGCCTATCCTAGGCTCATCCTTAGGCTTGTCCCTAGTGTGTTCCAGGCTTAACCAGGGCCACCACAGTGTGAAGGAGATGCCCACAGGGTGAATAAAAGGAGAGGCAGAGTTGGGAGAGACTCCTCCAAACATCTCCCCTGCCCAGTCTTGCACTGGGAGCTTTTCACAGCATAAATGCTGACACTCCAAGGGAGCAATTTAATCCTGCTGCTTCCCAAACTCCACGCTTGATGCTTTGCCTGATGGCTCCCAAACCCCCTGCACTGTGGAGCATCAGGGGCCTCTTGCAGACCACAGCACACTCTGGTCAGCCCCTAAAGGAGAGCAGTGGGATGGAGAGGTAAGTTTTACAATTGATGACACTTTGCAGATGAACTGCAGGCTCCTTCTCATGGCCTCCAAGGTCACTGGCAGCTGCCACTAGGGAACCATGGCTCTGCATGTTATGAGGATGTATTTCCACCACCCTGCACCCCCACACTGGTGTCTTTTGAGGCTGACACATTGCAAAACAGGAACAAAATGTTTGCAGCATGCTATCAAACCTCAATGGCTTCATCTATCCCCTCAGGACTGGTGTAAATGGTCAAACGAGATAGCAGAGAGCCAGGCCCACCACCTCTTGGCTTGAAGCCTGGAGAGCAACCATCAGTGTGTTTTTCCATCAGTTCTTGTTTACAAGTTGTCTCTCCCCAGTGCTAGAACTACCTTTGTCCTGACAAAAAGCCCATCTCTAAATTTTTGTGAGGTTAATCACTCTGGTGATTGATTGCATCTTGTGATGAGGCACGTAGTCACCTCTCATAAACCAAGGGTTTGCTCTGACCCACAGCGTCTGCTGGCACAGTCCTCCTGCACATGCCCAGGATTGCAGCCCTAGATACCTAATGATCCCTTAAAACCTGCAGGATTCCATCTGCCCTTTAAAGAAACAGCAGATGTTGAGATTTTATTCTTTAATAATATGCTCTGATCACTCACTTGTGCAGGCACCAATTCAGAGAATCATAAAATGGTTTGAATTGGAAGAAACCTTAAAGATCATCTTGTTCCAATTCCCCTGCCACAGGCAGGGACACCTCCTCCTAGACTGCTCAAAGCCTCATCCATCCTGGTCTTAAATATTTCCAGGGATGAAGCAACCACAATTTCTCTGGACAGCCCATTCTGGTGTCTCACCACCCTCACAGTAAAGAACTTCCTAATGTCCAACCTTTATCTACCCTGCTCTTGTTTAAAGCCATAGTCTCTTGCCCTACCACCACCTGCCCTTAGAAATAGTCCCTCTCCAGAAGTTTTATTTCATTTTGATGTCCTCATTCTAGGAAACATGTTCAGCATCCTCACTTGCTTGTGTTGCAGAAAACAGAAAGGGCTGACCCCCATCTTACATAGAAGAGCATAGTTTTGTTCCCTTAATGGAACACATTTTTACAGGGCCTTCCCTCCTCCTCTGAAGCTGCAGGCTGCTTTTTCCTGGCTGTGTTGTTCATGCATTTTGTTTCCTTCTCACACCATACTGCTTTCAGACTAATGAAAATCTGGGCTTTCTCTTACACGAGCACTGGGCCATAAAAAGCTTGTCATTGCCAACTCTTACAACAAATGTATCCTCCTCGATGGTTTTGGTAAGGTTTAGCCTTGGGAGACCTGTGAATATATCAGAATCTCAGTTTTCTTTTTTTCCCAGGGCTCATTTTCTAGCCTTCAGAAAAGTCATAGACTGTTAGGGGTTGGAAGGGACCTTTGGAGATCATTGAGTCCTACCTCCCTACCAAAATAGGATCACCTAGGGTAGGCCATGCAGGAATGCATACAGATGGGTCTTGGAAGTCTCCAGAGAAGGAGACTCCACAACTTTTCTGGCAGACTTTTCCAGGGCTCCAACACCTTTACAGTAAAGATTTTTTTTCCCCCCTTATTTTGAGGTGGAGCTTCCTGTGTTCCAATTTGTGTCCTTCACATTTCCAGAGAAAAGCATAAATCCAAGAACCTAAATAATGCAAAAGGCAGAGAAAAAGAACTCCCTTGTTATGATTTAATAGAAAATGCATTTGCTGGATTTTGAAAGGAATCTTGTGAGTTGGATTGGCAGAGGTTTGGGAACACAGCCCAGGACCCCGCTCCAGCACCTCCTTTGGAAACAGGGTCCAATGCGGCACCCACTCCTCACTGGAGGTTCTCACCCTGGGAAGAACTTCACTACAGTCTCCAGACATCACCTTTTCCAGGCTGCTTTTCAGCTTGCCACAAAAACTAAGGATGCATTGTATGTATGGGGCTGCCTTTGCCAAGGTAAATAAACTCGTAGATGCCTTTTTTTTCCTTCCAGGCACTCGCGATCAAATGAACACAAATATTAACGATCGCCACGTTAGACCCAAACTTGTGGGAAATAATAAAAGAGGGTCACACTGTAACCCTGTGTCTTAAATCATGTGTGTAATGCACTCCTGTCTATCTGCTGCCTTCCATCCAACAGCACTGCTAATTAATAGATAAGTGATAAGACACAAAGTCATAATTCCAGGAAGCTGAACAATCAGTTTCTATGAAATACTGTGGCACTGTTTGCTCTCCCTGCAGTGAGCTGGTAGCAAAGAGTTCATTGCTGATGCTGGGGGGAGAGGATGGCGGTGGGAATTCAAGATCAGTGGGCACTTCATTGCAGACCTCTCGCAGCCCAGAGGAAGGGTGCAGGATGCAAGGTGTTGGGCATAGGAGTGCAGGATGCAAGATGCAGAGTGCAGAATGCAGGGTGCAGCATGCAAGGCCCTGGGTGCAGGATGTAAGGTGATGGGTGCAAGATGCAGGGTGGTGGGTGCAGGGTGCTGAGTGCAAGGTGCCTGCCCCTCCATCAGCACCACTGCATTCATGTTGGACAGACAAGCATTGTGCTGTTGTGTGGCACATCCCTGGGACCTTCTGATTAAGCAATACAGAACAAAAAAGGCTGAGAGGACTCTCACCTCACTTCAACCTCCTTCTCTTTTTACCTCACAGGCAGAGCAAAGCCATGAAGATGAGAACTTCAGTGTCTCAGTGCATACAGATTCCAGCCTCCTATTTTCACACAGAAACCCCCCAGGTCCCTTCCTGCTGCCACAAAATTCTATGGGAGCACAATCTGCTTGCTCAGCTCCTGGAGAGTAATTGTAGGCTAAGAACATGTGCTGGCATGTGGGTTGGGACCTGAAGTATGTGCAGAGGTGCCTCTGGAAACATGTCCCTTGGAAAACACCCCTTTAGCCCACAGAAGCACTGTTCCACAACAGGAATTCTTTCAGATTTACATTCATTCAAACCCTAAAGCCACTTTTTGTTGCAATGCCAGGCAATCAAGCAGCAATAAATGAAGGAATTTACACATCAGCCATCTCGGATTCCTCTCCCTCCTTTCCCAGGAGCAGTGCAAGGGGTTAGTGATGCTGGTTTATGGTATAAATATTTGGACAGACTATATTTTGATACCATAAATTTTAATAGTTCTGGCTAGTTTTAAGCTCTGTTTTTTCCTGACCAGGCATCTCTGTAAAGTAATAATATCTGAAGTGTTTCTTAAGGAGCATAACCTGTCCCTAAGAAAACATTCCCCTTCCCTAAAATAATACTGCTTCACCTAACAAAGAAACTCCAAATGTCTGCACTTCCAAAGTGTTCATGGCTCAAAGCTCTTCTATTCCACCTTTAGGTGATTGCTTACATGTAGGACCACTTGTTCACACAACACTAGCTATGAAATTTGTGTACCCCTGAAGCTCTGCTGTACCTCCAGCTGCTGCTCATGCTGCTAGGGATTGGCCCAGGGCATGGTTGGGTCTGGGCTAGGAGCGCTGCATGGTCCTCCCCCATTTCCAGTTTTCCCCCCACCAGCATCCCCAAGTCCTTCTCTACAGGGCTGCTCTCCAGCCCTTTATCCCCCAGCCTGTATTGATACCAAGGATTGCTCTGAACCAGTTGCAGGACCTTGCACTTGGCCTTGTTGAACCTCATGAGGTTGACATGAGCCCACATCTTAAGCTTGTCCAGGTCCCTCTAGGTGGCATCTAGTCCCTCAAGGGAGTCAACTCCACTGTACATCTTGTTACATCAAGTGACAGCATAACCTGTCTTGCTNTGAACCAGTTGCACCCCCAAGTCCTTCTCTACAGGGCTGCTCTCCAGCCCTTTATCCCCCAGCCTGTATTGACACCAAGGATTGCTCTGAACCAGTTGCACCCCCAAGTCCTTCTCTACAGCCCTTTATCCTCCAGCCTGTATTGATACCAAGGATTGCTCTGAACCAGTTGCAGGACCTTGCACTTGGCCTTGTTGAACCTCATGAGGTTGACATGAGCCCACATCTTAAGCTTGTCCAGGTCCCTCTAGGTGGCATCTAGTCCCTCAAGGGAGTCAACTCCACTGTACATCTTGTTACATCAAGTGACAGCATAACCTGTCTTGCTAAGCCCATGGACCAAAGTTTGTTTGTTGTGGAATCAATGACAAACTGTCCTTGGCTTCCAAGGGAACCTGAGACGAGCAGGGTCAGAGGATGTGAGAAATTTTGCAGCCCCCAGTCTAGGAACGTGTCTCTGCCATAAAACTGGCACCTTCACCTGGCTGCTGGAGGCAGCAGAAACAGGTTGGCTTTGCCTAGGGAACAATGAGCTCTCAGAGGCAGACGGGAAAGCCCACAACCTAAGTGGACATACCTATAGAGGAGCAAACTTTCACCTTGCCCACTAAAGAAAACATCATCCTGCACGTCCACTTGCAAAGCTTTTGATCCCTCCTCACACACCTTCTGAGCCCAGTTTCCAGTAACTGAGAGGAACAGACCTTGAGACCCCCAGTTTCACAGCAGCTTCTTGTGGTGTGGGACAGGAGGTAGCTTCATCTCCCCAAAGGATGACCAGAAGCACGCAGGCACTGACCAGTACCTTCCACTGCCTCTTGGCATGGGTGGGCAGGGACCACGATGTGCAGAGCATGGGAAATCATTCAGCACAGACACAAGGGACAGAGGCTACAGATCCTACAGAACCAAGCTTCATCAGTGCCAATTCTTAACGAGCAACTTGTTTCATTACATAGTTGAAAAGGAACCAGTGTAGAACAACTTTTCAATATCCTTCTTGGATGCCCTTCCACTCAAAGAGGTCTGCTAATGGGATGAATTTCAAGCACCCAGCCAGATTTTGGGTTATGGAGTGTGCTGAGACACGTTTCCTGCAGTGCAGCTTAAATTCTCTGCAAAGGTGCAGTTAAAATGTTCAGATTGCACTAAAAACTGCAGCAGGTTAACCTTTTGCAATAATTTCTGATGGCCATGTTTTTCCCCTTCCTATATTAAATAAAAACAAACAAACAAACAAAAACAACAAAAAAAACCCAACAAAAACCCCCCAACCAACCAAAAAAAAGAATATCTACAAAGAGCAGGACCTGTGTCAATCTCCAGACGTGGCAGCTCAGGGCTGAGAACCAGATACAGGCAGAAAAATGTTGCTGGGAGAAGGATCTGGCCGTATCTGCTTCCCAACTTTCCCATGCACAGAAATGAAATGTGGACCCCGGCACCTCGGTGTCTGGCTCCAGCTCTAAAGTGGTTTCCACTAGTTATAGAACATGCTGACAGCCTCTTCAGATAAGTAGGGCAAGGCAAGGGCACTCGGGCACTTGGCAGCCACGGCTTCAGGCATCCTGCTTGTGTGGCTTCAGGAGCAGCCTCTGAACCCCAGTTTTAGTATCTAGGAACAATTCTTCTGCTGAAGACACCTGGCCCACAAATCTCTTTGGTAATTTAATGCTCACTAAAACCTCCAATCAATAGTGCAGGACACTTGGAAGCCCTCAAAGCCATTACTGTAAGAAGAATGGGACACTGTTGAATGTGAACTGGCTTCCATACCTGTTCCCAAATGCAAAAAGATTTCACGTTGTCCACCCACCTTAAGTTTTAACATCACTCTGATGCCCAGATCCTTTCCCCACATTAAATAGTGTGCAATGCCCAAACCTTTAATGGCATTCATGAGATCTCTGTCCTTTTCTTCCCTTAAGGACATTTCAACAGGATCTGGAGCTCTCACATGATGATTTTCTTTTTTTTTTTTTTCCAGATGAGTTCAGATCATTCCAATTAATTCATGTTAAGTTTATTTAAACACACAGTTAACCATACTCTTTCAGGGAGGTGGAGGAGGCAGAGATTTGCAGATAGCTCCAATTTGGAGACAGATGCAATTTTGTCTCTGCAGAAACTTGCACAACTGACCATTAGCAAAATGGTTGGCGGCGTCAGGATGGTTATTCCTGCGTTTCCAGGGCTCTCTTAGGCTGTTACAGCACTTCCATTTCACAACCAATGCGTTGCTTTTGAGAGGGCAGAAATTGCTTTACAACACCATAAAGCCCTGCTTGAGATAATAGGTCGTTTTTATCGAGGAAACTCTCTTCCCCCTATTAAGATATTTGAGGGAAGCAGGCAGGAGCCTGGAATTGCTCTGCCATCCCTACCCCAAGATCCTTTGATATTTTTAAGTGGCCAAGTGACACAACGACACTTTTGAGCGAGAAATAAGCAGAAAGGGATCCAGAGCCTTTGGCAACCGAAGGTTCTGGTGGGGCAATGACCACAAAAGAGGTTTTACTGGTGTGAGTTTGGGGTGGGAATGATAGAACCATTAAGGTTGGAAAAGACCTCTAAAATCACTGTGTCCTGTCTTGGAACCTCCAACACAAGAAGGACATTGAACTGTTGGAGCAGATCCAGAGGAGTCCCAAAGGTTGATCAGAGGGATGAAGCACCTCCCCTATGGGGACAGGCTGAGAGAATTTGGGCTGTTCAGCCTGGAGAAGTCTCCAGAGAGACCTCAGAGCATCCTTCCAGTACCAGGCCTGCAAGGAAGCTGCAGAGGGACTTTTTACAAAGGCTTGAGTGACAGGATGAGGGGGGATGGATCAAATCTGGAAGAGGGGAAATTTAGACTGGATATTGGGAATAAATTCTTTGCAGTGAGGGTGGTGAGACACTGGGACAGGTTGCCCAGGGAAGTCGTGGATGTCCCCTCCCTGGAAGTGTTCAAGAGCAGGTTGGATGGGGTCTTGAGCAGCCTGGTGTAGTGGGAGGTGTCCCTGCCCATGGTGGGGGTGTTGGAACTAGATGATCTTTAAGGTTCCTTCCAACACAAACCATTCTATGATCCTATGATCAAGTCCAACCATCAACCCAACACTACCCTGACCACTAAAGCCACAGCTACACATATTGTGAACATCTGCAGGGATGGTGACTCCAACACTTCCCTGTCCCAATGCCTGACCACTGCTTTTGAGTTTTTTGAGCTGCTTTTTGGGATGGTTTCCCCTGCCTCTCAGGACATGCTTGTGCCATGTCGCTTAACCAGGACTCTCTTGAACAAACACTGCCAGAACATGTCCAGAAAGCTGGGGGAGAAGCTGTCACAGGGTATTACTTCCATCCTTGTAATGTTGCTGAAACAGAAGTAGAGGCTCTTTCACACACACAAATTACGCTGTAGCATAAACATAGCCCGGAGGAGCCCACTCGAATTTCAAAGCTAAACAGCACAGCTCCTCTGCCTCACACAGGATTCTGCTCCCTCACACACACACTTATTTTTTTCTTTTAATGGCCATGAGGGGGGGTGGGAAAAAAAAAGAAGTTTCTTCCTAACAAAAAAGCAGAGTGGATAAGTGCTGCTCTGTCTCTTCCCTGAGTAATCTCTCTCCAATCAGCTGGACAGCATGAAACGGAGGCAGAAAACAGAGCATGGGTAACACCTTCCCCTACCAAAAAACTTCCCTGACCCAGTGCCCTCCTGAGCAGACCAAGAGTTTTGTTGACTGTCAGTGTCAGCCATGGTGTGTTCAGAGGCTCCAGCCAGCCCCAGACCACTGTGCTGACGCCAACTGCATGCAGGCACCAAGGTCAGAATGATGGCAAGTCCTCTGCCCTGGCCTCTGGCTCTTGTGAATGAAGGTCAGGCCATAACCATGCAGAGCTTCCCAGTGGAAGCTGTGTTGTTTGCCCTGAGTTCAGAAGTGATCCACTACTCAGCTGCCTCTGACCCAGCTCCAGAAACATTCATGGAATTGTACAGTTGGAAAAGATCTCTAAGACCATCGAGTCCAAGTGTCAACCTATCATCACCATGTCCCAGGGTGCCACATCCCCAAGTTTCTTGAGCCCCTCCAGGACAGTGACTCCACCACCTCCCTGGGCAGCCTGTTCCAATGCCTAGCCACTGTTTTGGGAAAAAGATTTTTCATAATCTCCAAACTATACCTCCACTGGCACAATTTCTGGCCCTTTCCTCTCAGTCACTTGATACTAGGACAAAGAGACCAGTCCCTACCTCACTACAACCTCCTTTCAGGGAGCCGTAGAGAGCAACAAGGTCACCTCTCAGACAGAAGACTAATACCATCAGAAAGCTCAAATGAGCCTGAGACAGCTTGATTTCCAGGAGATTGGGGGTAATTACTCCAAAACTTTTCTGCTCTGAACTCACTTTTCACTTGATTATTCACTTCCCCAGACCCTGTCTCCTGCTTACAGAAGGGGGAAGGAGCAGGTCCTGAAGTACCAGGACCTCTCTGAGCTCTCCAACTCAGCATCTCCATGATATCCCAGAGGAGGCAATGAGGGCTGGCACGACGGAGGATTTATTGCTGAAGCAGAATCCCACATCAGTCAAAGCTCTCTCAGAAGATCATTGCATTTCACAGATGCCATAATTCACAGCAGGACCCTCGGGGTTGGAAAGGCTCTCTGTTTTCTTTGACATTGGTGTGTAAAAGCTTTGCACATTTCTAAGGAGGGGTTTCCCTCTGTTCAGTTTGTCCTCTGTTTGAGATGAGCCTCCCCAAATCTTCATGGTGTGAGACAGAGAGGTGGTAAATGAGAGAAGAGCAGAGGGATAAATCCCAGCCGGCTCAGTAGCACAGTGTGCTCCCTGGTTGTGTAAAGAACACAGTGTTCATGGGGAAGTGGTTGAACTGGTTTCTTTCCCTGAAAAAGGCCCTAGGAAGAGTTTGAAACATTATTGTAGAGTGAAATGTCAACAATGCAGGACTCTCCCCCTCATCTCCTTCAGCAGAGACCCAAAGCAAAGCTGTGGAGAGGTATGTAAAGCATAACTCAAAGCAGGCTATTTAAATCTCAATTCAGACTTACACTCATATCAAGAAAACTTAATTATCTGTATTTTAACATCTTATCTGCAATATCATTTCTCCAAACAAACAGCAGTCTGGAAACAGCCAGTAGATAATCCATCCAATCTCTGGTATCTCAGTTGGGAAAGTCAGTGCCTGGGGCAGCGGAAAGAGATGGGGCGGAGCCAGGAGAGTCGATTCCTAAAGGGACTTGCTGGCAGGGCTGGAGGTACTGCTTGGGCTGGCCAGTGTGGAAGAGGACTGGTTGCATGGGCAGAGAGCAAGGCATGAGGGCCTCTGCAAGCTTAGCAAGAGCCACCATCCATGGGTTGCTGCATGAAGCAGCGATCACTGCAAGAAAAGAGGCTCTACAGAGCTCAACTGGATGCTGCTGGAAGCAGTCAGCTGAGCACAGCCACAGGCTGAAGATGCTCCTGTGCGTGCTGCCAGCATGAGAACACACCTGAATTCACAAGGGAGAAGCCACATGTGAGTAAACACCTGTGTGCCTGTGGAGGATTTGGGAAAATGCACTGGGATTTCAGCATTCCTTTGAGGGTGAGTGTGTGTTCATAGAATCACAGAAAGCTTTGGGACAGAGCAGAACTTGAAGATCATCTACTTCCAAAGCTCCTGTCATGAGCAGAGACATCTTCCACTAGATCAGGTTGCTCAAGGCCCTGTCCAACCTGGCCTTGAACACTTCCAGGGAGGAGACCTTTTTCTAGACTTTAGGTTTCCCAGCCAGGAGTTGGGCAATGAATTCCCACTCTAACAGCTCAGCAAGCATGAGAACTGGATCCTGAGTCTAGCATCTCTAGATCTCCTTGGACACTCTTGGGTTCTTTGACACTCACATAAAGTCAACAAATTCTCTGAGAGGAACTTACAAGAAGTTTTGGGACTGATGAATTGTTCCCCACCCAGTTTCCCTCACAACTTGCATCCCAAACAAAATCATCTTCCTACAAACCCATGAGAAGTGCTGACCTAATTCTGGCTCCAAGGTCTGGTCCTACTCCATCAGGGGCAAAACTCCTTGTGATGACAACAGTACTAATGACTATTTCTGATAATAATTAAATGTCAAGGAGAACTTTTAATCTGAAATGATACTGTAATCATGAGCTAATGTTTTGCAGATAGATGGAACAAAGTGTGTGGAAGTTCACCTGTGTCTAACAGTTCCTATTTTCGCACTTCCAAAGGGATCCAGAACAGGATAGGCCTGTAGAGCATGGATAAAAGATACAGTCCCTGGTACAAATTCAGAATCAGCTCTTCCTTGAGTAAAGTTTCTTTTATACACTTCCAAGATTTAATGTGTTGTCTAAGCTGTGCCAAAGCTTTCACTGATAGGAACAAGGCTGAAGTGCTCCCAGTCCTGTCTTGGAAACTTTGTAACTGAGGTCAGTTCCACCAGAGGTGGAAGTAGCCCTTTGCTCTGTGCTCATTCAGCAAGATCCTCATCCACATCCTCACACCAAATCCTTGTGTACCCACAGACAGATCTTCCACAAAGCCTTCAGGAGGAATTTTCACAAATGTATGTCATCTTGTACTTATTTACTTGTTTTCTAACTGGAAAATGCAAATCAATGAATGGAAAATGATTTCTGTTGACCTCATCCCCAACACTTCTCTAGCAGGGAACTGGAACTGGGACCCACTCAGGGCATTCCTCTGAGACCTTCCCAAACCAACACACTTCCTAAAAACAGATGCGGAGACTGTGCTTTTAGCCTGAGGTGCATTGCATTTTAGTGGTGTTAGAGGGAAGGTGACATTTTTATGCAGCAACCTCTTGATCTTAGAAGATCATTTCTCAAGAGCCACTACTTCCTCTCCCACTTTACAGGTTCCTTTTTCTGTCTGTTTTTTGCAGTCTCTGTCATTGTGTTCACCAAACAGAGTAAGGAACGGGAAAGGTGACTGGAAAGATGTGACAGTTTCCTGTGCAAGTCATCCTGGTGGAGACACCACGGAATCATAGAACTGCTTCAGTTGAAACACATCAAATCCAAGATCATTGAAGGACACTGAGTGTTGGAGCGGGTCCAGGGTAGGGCCATGAAGATGCTCAGAGGGCTGCAGCAGCTCTCCTATGAGGACAGGCTGAGAGAGTTGGGGCTCTGCAGCCTGCAGAAGAGAAGGCTTCCAGGAGACCTTAGAGTAGCCTTCCAGTATATGAAGGGGGCCTACAGGAAGGCTGGGGAGGGACTATTTACAAAGTCTTGCAATGACAGGGCAAGGGGCAATGGGTTTGAACTGGAAGAGGGGAGATTTAGACTGGATGTTAAGAGGAAGTTCTTCCCAGTGAGGGTGGTGAGACACTGGCACAGGTTGCCCAGGGATGTTGTGGCTGCTCCCTCTCTGGAGGCTGGACAAGGCCTTGAGTGACCTGTTCTAGTGGGAGGTGTCCCTGCCTATGGCAAGGGGTTGGAACTAGATGATCTTTGAGGTCCCTTCCAACCTTACCATTCTATGATTCTATGATTCTATGATCATCAAATCCAACCTTCAATCTAACACCACCATGGCCATTAAACCATGTCCCAAAGTGCCATGTTCACATGTTTCTTGAACATCTTCAGGGACTCTGTCTCCTCCCTGGACAATCTATTCCAATGCCTGAGAATGGCAGGATCTTTCCTGAAGAGCTCTCACTAATTGAATTTTGGAGAGTGAGAGTCATAAAGTAAGGAGCAAACCACTGACTGGCTCTGGCTCTTGGCAGCTGCTTCACCCAGCAGAAAGGGTAATACTGAAACTCTGGCAACCTCTTCTTAGAGTCTTGCAGCAGCTGTGCAACATGTGCTGCATGTATGTACTCTATCATAGAATCATGTTTGGGGTGGAAGAGACCTTCAAAGCTCATCTAGTCCAACCCTGCTGCAGTCAGTAGCAACATCTCCAACTAGAGCAGGTGGCTCAGAGCCCCAAATAACCTGACCTGCAAGGGGTACAGGGATGGGGCATCTACTCTGGGAAACCTGGGACAGAGTCTCACCACCATAAGCATAAAAAATATCATTCTTCTCTCCACTCTGAATCTCCCCCCTTTTAGTTCAAACCATCAACCCTTGTCCTGTCACAACAGGAAGAGAAGAACTAGAGCAGAGGCTGTTCATGACAGAGTGGATAAAAGGATGTTCCTTCACATCACCTCCTGAATTCATGTAGGATTTATCCCTCTGAAATACTTCTGTTCTTCCAAACCAGCAGACTGAATCTTCCCACCAGAGACAACATGAGGTGTGCTGGGATGATTCAAACACAGTTCCCTGGCACAGGGTCTGACTTACCACAGAATTGATTAGAACGAGTGCAAAGTCAAAGACTGAAAACTCACAGAATCACACAGAATCCCAGCATGGTGGGGCTGGAAGGGACCTCTGAAGATCATCTCTGTCTAATCCCCCTGCTAACCCCCCTGCTAAAGCAGGGTCACCCACAGCAGCTTGCCCAGGATCACAATGGCCAGGTGGGTTTGGACTCTCTCCACAGCTTCTCTGGACAGCCTGCTCCAGTGCCTGTGGGTGCCAGATCCTCCAGGGATGGATGAAGGACATCAAGCACCATTCCCACCTTTCTTTTCACCATTTCAGCTGTGCTGTCCTTTGTTACCAGCCATTGGTGGTTCAGCTTGACACGTCCTTGACCGAGGTCATGGAGTCACCAAACAGAATGCACTTTGAAGCTGATCTTCTGCTAGATCTGTCCTGTCAGAAGATCTTTGGGCTTCCTCCTGCATTCCATGCAGCTCAGCAAGGAATGGATGAGGTCCACGTGAGGAATGAGCTCTCATGAACCTGCCTGGAAATCCTTCCCAGCTTGGTGGCTCTGGGAATCAGGAGATTGGGCCTTTTCAGCACTGAAGGGCTTGGTTCTGTTGGTGGTTCCAGGTATTCTCTGTCCACATGAGCCTTTGGTGGGACTGCTGCACCACATACATTGCTGTGCTTTGCACTACCTGTGGGATGGCAGGTTGCCATGGTCAGAAGTTCCTCCTCACTGAACTGCTCCTCACATCTCCAACGAAAACACTCTTCTTATGTGCTAAACCCAGCATCTCATTCCAAATGTAACAAATTAAAGTGTATGAAAGTTTGAAAATACCTTAAATGCTAGGATAAGCAAAACTATAAAAAGCTTAACACCACAAATCAGGGACTATACTGGAACAGGAGACTTTAAGAGAACCTAAAAAATCTGGGATTGTCTGGGTGAGGGGATCATAATTCCTTTGGGTCATTACTCCCTGGCATTAATTCATGATCTGGGAACATGAACAAGTAGCTTCTGGATTTGTGCTGTTGTCTAGGAAGTTGAGTTTGGGTTTTACTGGGGATTTTGTTTTGTTTGTTTCTCCAAGTTCTGTCTTCCCAGTATGTAATTTAAAATAGTCCCTGCCACGAAAACGTTCTTCAGAACTTTCAAAGAAGTTCATTACAGTGAATTTAGGTTGTTTGCTTCTTCGCTGCTCACCCAAAGTGCTTTTCTTTCATTTTTCTTGGTGTGTTTGCTCAGAGCTGTTGCCAAAATGATCTGCACAGTGTGCCACTAAAAACGCAGACTTCTGAATTGTACACTGCAGTTTGCACAGCAATTCATGTTTGGGTGGAAAGCACATTTTCCCATGCAGAGAGGGACAAAAGAACATCTTTACAAAATACTGAGTGGATTTGTGTGCCTGTGAGAGAGGCTCAGAACTGCTTCCTTAGCATTCCTGCTGGAATTCATAGCAGAGGGATCCAAACCACGGTCACTCGTCTTGCTGCTCAACCTAGGTTACTTCAGAAGAACCTCGACAAAGCAATGCTGCTTCTACTTTGTCTCATTTGCAGATTGGGGGTTTTTCAGTTCTTTCAGCCCATCTTGTAATTTTGTTATACTACTCCTGACAAAATGGCCCAGGTTTGCCACAGGCTTCATGCTTTCAAACTAGAGCATGGTAGATTTAGGTTGGATATAAGGAGGAAGTTCTTCACAAGGAAAGTGCTCAAAAACTGGAACAGGCTGCCCAGAGAGGTGGCAGAGGCCCCATTCCTGGAGACATTCAATGTCAAACTTGATGTAGCCCTGAGCAACCTGAACTTGGTTGGAGATGTCCCTGATGAGTGCAGGTGGGTTGGACAAGATGACCTTTGAGGGTCCCTTCCAACTGGATGTGTTTTGTGACCGTATGATTCCACGGTCATCGAAATGACATAAAGGCTGCCCCATGACTACCTCTGACAGCCATGCAGCTCTACAAAACCTGTGAGCACAACAACTTTGTTTCCCACAGTTGATATTGCAGATTCTGAGCAACTCTCTAAAGTCAACCTCTTTATGGTCAAGAACAAATTTACTGAATATTTCCTATTTGAAACCTTATTCCATAGCAGAACAAGAACAATGTTCTTATAATGAAGAATAATGAAGATTATTAAAAATCTAAGGTTTATCAACCAAGATGCTGAAAGTGCCCATCCTTTCCCTCTGCATGATCTATGCAGACACCATATGCAACAAAAGTTCTTCCCATGTTGAGCTGCAGTTAACACCCACAGGGCCATAATCACACCAGCTTCTCCAGAGTCCTTTTCTGTCTTCCATGCTGAAGAGCAGGCCAGAAACTCAGGTACCAGTTTCTGATCAGTCTCTGCAGGCTGCAGTCCCCAAGCACTGGTGGAAGGAGGACTTGTTGAGTCCCCTTCTCACACCAACTTTATTGAGTTATTCTGGAGATACTGTTTGACACCAACCCAGAAGCTCAACCCAGACCTTCCTGTGGGTCTTTCAGTACTTAAAGGGGCTGAGAATAAAGATGGGGACAGACACTTTAGCAGGGTGTGTTGTGACAGGACAAAGCATGATGGTTTAAATTAAAAGAGGGAGATTGAATCTAGAGAGAAAGAAGAAATGTTTTATGCTGAGGGTTGATGAGACCCTGCCCAGAGAAGTGGGAGGTGTCCTATGCCCTGAAACATTCCAGGTCAGGTTGTGTGGAGCTCTGAGCAACCTGCTCTAGCTGCACCTATCCTTGCTGTCTGCAGGAGGGTCATCTAGTCCAACCTCCCTGCAGTAAGCAGGAACGTGATTACCTAGAGCAGGTTGCTCAGAGCCTCATTCTACCTAAACTTGAATGAGTCTTCTCTTTTCCAGGTGGCACAACTCCAACTCTCAGCCTTCCTTCAGAGCAGAGGTGTTCCACCCATCTGACCATTTTTGTGGCCTCCTTTGGACCCTGTCTAGCTTTTTGATGCACATTTTTTTATCACTGTGTTTATGTTATGAAATCCCTTTGCCAAAAGGGATCTCATCATATACATTTGCATAATTTTTACCAGGCAAAATTAAGTTAATGGCACAGAAAAATCATAGAATCATAGAAAATATCCAGCCAGTTCTGCAAGTGAGAGAACTGAAACAAGAATTGCTTGGGGAACACATCAGAAGGAGGCAGAGGCACCAAATGCTGATGTCCTCACATGCTTTCATTAGCTATCATTTGGCAATTGGTGCTGGGAACATAAAAGCAGAACAATTGGGGAAGCAAAAAAGAAAAGGAAAGGGGAAAAAAAAAAAAAAAAAAACCAAAAGGGAAAACAGAAAT
>VWYK01026346.1:0-17913 GCA_013399775.1 Semnornis frantzii | reverse complement strand
AAGGAAGGAAGGAAGGAAGGAAGGAAGGAAGGAAGGAAGGAAGGAAGGAAGGAAGGAAGGAAGGAAGGAAGGAAGGAAGGAAAGCATCGTTTTGGTGGTAATTAGCCTTTCCTTTCCCCAACTTGAAGAAAAATGTTAATTAGAAGTTGAAGCATTTGGTTTTAATTCAGCCCAATGCACAAATGGTTTCTTTCCACACGACATATTTTCATAGTCTACAGAGCAGCCTGCAAGGAGGAAGCCATTACAGGCAGTGATTACAGCTTTCACATGCACTTATTATACTTCTGGAAGAAGTGGCAGAACAGATTCACTTCCACTTCTCCCTGCACATTAGGGTGGATCCACGTGCGATTAATTAGACAGCTTTGGTACAGACAATTAACAAACATTTGGTTTTTAGGCAGGGAAATTCAGTAGTCTCCATATTCAGCACTGATATTAGAAAGGGCACTTTGCCAGCACACAGGGCTCTGAGTAGAATTTACTTTAGACCATCTGCTGCATCTTCAACTGCACCACGACTGAATATTGTTTGGATGAACACTGGACAATAACGTTCAATCTGGCACAAGCAGGGAGCAAATGATTCATTGCCATGGTAACCAGTAATGCAAAAGGTCCCTTAAATAATAATTTGTTATTTATGGACACCTCGAGAATGCTCCAGTGCTACTTTAAAGTGGCCAAAAAATTGTACAGCCTTTGCTTTTTGGAATGCAAACCTTGTGTTTGCATGCTTGGTTTTCTGATGCCTGCTAATTGTTGAAAGTCACTTTGGAGGCACTGAACCCAAAGGTCTGAGCTTTCAGCAGACCATCAAGGATCACATAATCAGAGAAATGTTTTGGTTGGAAAAGAACTCTAAGATCATTGAGTCCAACCAACAACCTCATACCACCATGGCCATTAAACTATGTCCCAAAGTGCCATGTCCACACATTTTCCGAACACCTCCAAGGGACAGTGACTCCATCACCTCCCTGGGCAGCCTGTTCCAATGCCTGACCACTCTTGCAGAAAAGAAATTGTTCATAATACCCAATCTAAACCTCCCCTGGCACAATTTCAGGCCATTTCCTCTCCTCCTATCATCTGACACTAGAGAGAAGAGACCAAGCCCCACACTAATCCCTCAGCAGCTTTGCCCAATCCCACCACCCCCATGGCAAAGTGGTGGCAGGGCTCTGGAATGGGGGCTCTGGGGGCTGCACAGCCTGTAGCTCTTACTGAAGAACGTAGAATTTCTATTATTTGGAGAATTAGGCAAAGAAGGTGTGAGGAAGAGCTCTGTCTCTAATTGCATTTGATGTGTGGGGGTTTGCATCTAAATATGTATAGGTTTGAAATACTCTACCTGGAATAACAAATTCAGTGCTATCAGCTGACATTTTAGGACCACTGGAAATACTGAGCAGTTTGCACAGAGAGATTTTGGATGTCCTCTTACTGGAAGGGTTAAACACCAGGTTAAACTGGGCTTTGAGCAACCTCATCTAGTTGCAGATGTCCCTGTTCACTTCAGGGGAGTTGGATTTAGCTGAACTTTGGTGTCCTTTCTGGCTCAAACTGTTCTATGATTCTATGACTTTAAGGTCCCTTCCAGCCTTTCTATGACCAAGTAAAATAATCACAAGGATTCTGGAAGCAGTGGGGGGGTTATCCATTACAAAGGGTCTTCAACCACCTCTGAAGAATGAGTTGACTTCCACTGACACTTTTGCTATTGAAACTTCTCAGGATGGAGCTTTGTGAGCAATAGCATTGTAAGAGCCATGGTTGCATCTGAGGTACAAGCAGCTGGGGCTCATAAAACTACCAACCCTCTAGGGCTTGGCTTGATTTGGCAAGGTGGATCACCTGGATGTCTCCAGAGATCAACATAAAAAGACAGGACTTTTTGCACAGGTTCAGAGCTCCTTAGGAGCCAGAACCAGTGTCTTACACAGAGGCAAGGGGTGGGATCTGAACTTGGAAACACAATGTCCATGAGACTACATACAGGGAGCAAGAAGAGAGGCTTTGCATCTTTCCAGCCATTTTGGTGACAATTTCTGCTTCATTTCCTGCTCGCTACTGTCTGAGAAGGGTCCAGGACTAGCCACATCCCAGATCCTGTCTGTGTTCCTAAATACTTAGCTTATCTCTCTGTGTCATGGAGCTGTGATTACATAGTTCGAGGGGCTAAAAATATTGCCAGAAAGCTTTCAAAAGAGAGACCCAGTTTTATTTTTTCAACTACATCAGTGGCTGGAAATGAGTGGACAGATGGGTGCCAAGCAGGGGCCAGGTGGTTATAGCAGATCTAGATGACGCTCCATTTCTGACTGACATGAGTCCTTTATGCCAGGGTGCCTCACACCCACATGCTGAAGTCCTGACAGAGATGGTGGTGGGAGAAGAACCAGAGCCATCAGAGCAAACTTCTTTTGGCCACCATTTATCGAAAGTGGATTTCTTTAGGACAGTCATGCATTGGTTTTGCTCAAAAGCATGGCTTTGGTCAGCAAATTTGATTGGAAAGTTAGAAGCATTTAGGGACATTTTTTCATGGCTGCAAGCCCTTTGCACAGCCAAGTGGAGGCAACTTCAGGGACTGCAAGGGTGACTGAGCAGCTACGTGCCCCAGCATCCATCCCCATGACTAATGGGCTGTAGGTGAGCACTGAACAGCTTGTCAAAAGCACAGCCCCTCTCTGACCCCAAGACAACCTCCATCGATGGGCTCTCACTGTCAGTGATTTCAGTAGGGAGATGGGAGTGTCAGGCACATTGCACTTGGCAGAGCAGGTGAGGACAGAAGCTCAACAGCATAGAGAGACGAGCTGGGGACAATACATGGGGGCTGGCTAACACACATCTGCAAATGGCATGGGGCAAGGAGACCAGCTGAGAACCCTGAGCTGTTCACCAAGCTAGTAGGACATGAAAAGAAAGGTCCCTCTCACAAAACCCACCATAAACCTAGAAGCCTGTTCAGAGCTGAAATATGTGTTTGAGCTCTAGCAGTACAGAGCTGCTGAACTACACCAGGAGTGACCTTTGGCGTTACCTCCAGTACTATTTAGACTGGCTGAGCCTCCCTGGCCCAGCAGCAATCACACAGGCTCCATCTGCCCACTCCAGCTCAGAGTTATAGCGTGTGCTGCCGATGCAGTCTCTTGGGTTTGTTTTTTTTTCTTGCAATCTTGACTTCATCCCAGCAAGGGCTCCTGTCTCTAACTAGCCGCTGTCAAAACAACTCCAGCAAGGAGATAAGGGAGAGAAGACTTTGAAGAGGCTCCTTCCTGCAAGCTGCTCGCTATCTCCCCAAGACATTTGTCAGCATCCCCTAGGAAGGGCAGCAGACATGGGGAAGCCAGGAATCATTCCCCCTCTTAAGCCTCCAGTCACATCACAACACAGTATTTAAAATGGCTTGTGAATCCCAGATAAAAAGCAAGTGATTAGAGTCTAGAAGAAACCTCTGGTTTCTATCACCGTATGTGGCCATTTCCCATCAGGACAGATATTCATTCACGGAAGGACAAATATTTCTGCCTATTTTCCCCAGTTTTCTTGCCTCTCTGCTCTTCACGGCCACCTTTCTCCTGATTTAAATTAGGCTTGTGGCTTTGGAGCATGCCCAAATCCACCCCCAAGAGAAAATAAGATTAGAAATGGGATGTGATTCATTTGGTAGTTTCCCCTTTCTTATATTTTCCTTTGAGTGAGGAATCATCAGAAAAAAGCGAGGTTCTTCACCAGAGGACACCATCCATGGCTGTTCTGCTTTCCAGTGCTGGTGCAATCAGTCGCTCAGCTGCCTTGGTGGCAAAGCACATCAGAAGTTTCCCCACCCAGCAGCTCCCTTTATCTGATTAGTGAATCATGCCCACACTGAACCACTTTCTGCCATCAGGGAGAAGTTCTGCCTTTGCCTGGATGAGGTGGGTCACTTCCATGCCCTTTGTTTCGAGTATCAATCAGTAGCTCAGAGCTTGTGGTACAGCCGGCGTGCAGCAGTTGTGCTAAGCCTCTCCAGCCTGAGCCCATAACCATGCTGAACACATTGCTCTTGCCGACCCCTCACTCTGTGATGATTTGATGGGCTTTAGCTGCAATGCCTTTTATATTTGTTCCAAGACAAAGGTAGCAACAGTGCAGCCAGGTTTCCCTTAGGAAACCCAGCACCTTCTCCTAGGACTCTCAATGGTTGGATTCAATGATCTTAGAGTACTTCTACAACTGGAAAAATTAGACATTAGGAAGCAGTTCTTTACTATGAGGGTGGTGAGACACTGAAATGGTTGCTCAGAGAAGTTGTGGACACCTCATCTCTGGAAGTGTTTAAGATCAGGCTGGATGAGGTGTCCCCTGCCCATGTCAGGGGGGTTGGAACTAGATGATCTTTAAGATCCCCTCCAACTCAAGCCATTCTGTGACTTTGTGATTCTGTGACTTCATCCTAAGAAGGCCTCCTTGGACCACTTAGCATTCCCCATGGGCAGCAGCAATCACTGCTCTCCATTCCATTCTGCACCTCCATGGGGAAACCACACCTGACACCATTCTCGAGATCCCAAGCATCGAACGAGCCCCAGACACATTTTCCCAGGGGCTCGCTGAGCAGAATCATGTCACAACCTTTGCAGAAGCCTGACTGGAAACTCAGCAGCTCGCTGCCCAAAGCATCCCCGAGGTGGATAATGGTGGGATGTGGGGAGACGCCAGGCGTGGGGAACAGGATGGAGGGGTCGCAGCACCTGAGCCCCGGCCTGGCTCCACAGCCAAGCGCCAGAGCGACAGCGTTTCCTGCAGTGGGGCTTCTAAGGGAGCCGAAAGCCGACAGAGCCATTGCTGTTTTCTTATTTTAAAATGGGCAAACAAAACAGAGGAGTAAAAGGCATTAAAAAAAGTACTGAAGTCTGCAAAGCAAAAAAGGCTACAGCCCTGAGCGACTTTCTCTGGCTGCAGCCCATTGTTAAGCGGGGGCCTGCTGTCCCTTTCCCATGCCAGCCAGAGATTTGCCTGGTGCCGGCCAGTTCTTTATCCCACTGTGCAATTAATACAGCTTCCCCCAGATAAACAGGAGCTTGTTTAACTATGTCTCTTGATAGGTCCCAGTAAGGCTTGATAACATGGATGGTCGGATGTTGTCAGGACGAAGGAGTCAGACATGCTGGCAACAACCTTTTCCCTTTCAAAGCACACATGTTTAGAAAAGAAAGGGCTGGGGCTGCTCACGGCAAAGGGAGACTGAAATCTCACAGCAGCAGCAAAGGGGAGGCAGAGGCAGGGGCTGGGAGCTGAACCCAGGCAGACTGGTCCCAGCATGACAGCCCTGCCAGCTCCCCAAGGTTGAAGATCATCATTCCCAAGCCATGAGGTGAGTTAAAAACCCTGAGTTAAAGTGGTTGTACTATGATTTCTACTATCACAGCAGCAGCATAAAAACTCAAAACAAGAGCTCCTTCTTATGTCTCTTCTGTTTTTAACCTCCCGGCATATGTTTATGTCAGCTGCCCAAAGGTCTCCACCAAGCACAAGCCCCAAATTCTTAATTTAGTAACTTTTTAACTTTATCTCAAAGTCCCTTTGATTTGATTGTGCAAGAATCTCAGCACTCATTAAAAATAAACTAATTATCTTTGGCCAGACTTGGGATCAGGACAGCGACAGTGCCACAGGAGTAGCAAATCTCCCATGGAAATGATTCATTTATGTGCTGGGACTGCACCCACATTCCTGGCTACTTGGGTGCCTGGCCTTCAGGACACATCCTGCTCCTCTCTTTCACCCAAGGGATGGATTTGGGGATGGTGAAAGTCTACCCCACATGATACTTGTCCCATTGCAAAAGGAGGGCACAAAGGGACTTTGCCAGGATTTTCAATGCAAACTTTCAGGAAAATAGAGGAATTTGAGGGCACCTCATTGATGCTGCTGTGGGGTCTCTCCACTCACCCACTCCCTGCTTCAGGGGTCCTGTACTCATGGCTGAGGCTGGGTTGCCTCCACTGCTCTAAGGCCACTCTACCTCACTCGTATCTTCCAGCTCCTCTCCTCCCCTGCTGAAGATATCCCCTCCTTTTCCATCTCTCTCTTGGAAACTACCCTCTTCTTTCCATATGCCCTCTTTCCTTCCTTCCTGTCTGGCTGCAGACACTGTTCCCCTTCCCCAGTGTACCAGTCTTTTTTCTGTGGGGCAGGAAATGAGGGGAGCACAGCCTTCATGCTGCAATGATCGATGCTCTCTTCCTCCCCACCCTGTCCTGGACAGCCTCCCTTACTTGTCCATCAAGCTCCCACCTCTCCCGATCATGCTGGGACATGCTTTAAAGAGGGCAGCATGCAGCGTGGTGGCTCCTTGTCTTTCCCATGGAGATGGCACCCATGGGTTGCTGGTGGGACCCATGGGACCACGAGTTGTCACCTCAGGTGTGGTCACCTTCCTGGCCTGGAGGTAGTAGACTCACCTGACCATGGACAGGAGGAGTAAAACTGCACCTTGGTTCAGCTGAGGTCTTCAGCACAATGTGAATGAGCTGCAGGCATCTGCTGAAAAAGAGTACAGCACAAAAACCTCCCAAACCACCACCACAGACCCCAATTACAGGGGTAGGGCTTGCTTCAGAGCTATCCTGAGGCAAACCTGAGCAGGTTTATTAAAATAATAAACCCCTGGTGTCTCCAGTAGCAAAGTACAGGGCAGCAAGATCAGATAAAAGGTGAGATCTGTCCAGTTACCAGGGTGTGTGCCAAGTCAAACGATGTCTCAGAGCCCTCCCTGTGAAAAGATCAGCCCATGGCACCAGGAATTAATCCTGTGAGAGGTTTCTTTCCACTGTGGTCACAAACACACTGCTGGCACTTATCCTCTGAGTTTTGTTCTGTATTATTTCAAAATCTCCATTTAACAGTCAGATGAAACAGGTTCACACTTGCAGTTTGCAAACAACATGGTCAGCAATGAAAGTGGTGGAATTCAGTACTTTCTGAATGAAAGCACCAAGTGACCTCTGTGGGATGGTGAGAACAATGATGGCATGGTGCTGTTTGAAGCCAGCAGCTGAATGAATTCTGGCTCAGAGTGATCAGAGTGATCATTTATTTAAAAGGATATTGATCCTTTTGAAGAGGTTAGGGTCAGAGAGAGGGAGAGAAAACGTTGGTTGGACTTGGCGATAGAATCATGGAACCAGAGAGCCATTTTGGTTGGAATAGACTTCTAAGATCATTGAGTCCAAGCATCAACCTAACACCACTATGGCCATTAAACCACATTCCAAAGTGCCATGTCCACACATTTCTTGAACACCTCCAGGGATGGTGACTCCATGCCCTCTTTGGACAGCCTGTTCCAGTGTATGACCACTGTCTCTGGAACAAAATTTTTCCTAATATCCAACCTAAACCTTCCCTGCCACAATCTCAGGCCACTTCTTCTCATCCTATCACCTGATTCTAGAAATGATACTGACCCCCACTCACTCCAGCCTCCTGTCAGGGAGTTGCACAGAGTAATGAGGTCTCTCCTCAGCCTTCTATTCACCAGACTAAACAACCTCAGTTCCCTCAGCTGCTCCTCATCAGACCTGTTCTCCACTCTTCACCAGTGTTGCTGCCCTTCTCTGGACAGTATCCTTCCTGTAGTGAGAGGTTCAAAACTTGACCTTAGAAGCCTTTTCCAGCTGTGGTGATTTTGTGATTCTCTGAAGGCATCTGCAGAGCCCAGACCTACAGGCATGGATTACTGTGTACCAGGTTTTTGGTCAGGAAAAAGTCTGCTGATTTTCTGCCTTTTTAAAAAAATCTCCAGTATTTTACATGTTACTGATCAAGAAGAAAGATGCAGAGGTTAAAACACCAAATGAATAACTGCAATTTCTGTGGTGTTTTAACAGTTGGATATTTCTTTTTTTTTTCCTTTTAGACTGGTAGGAGTTGGAAGGGACCTCTGGAGATCATCCAGTCAAACCCCCTGCTTAAAGCAAGGTCACCTACAGCAGCTCACCGGGGATTGCAAGGTCCAGGTGAGTTTGGCATCTCTCCAGAGAAGGAGACTCCACAATGTTTTCGGGCAGCCTGGTCCAGGGCTCTGGCACTCTCACAGCAAAATTCTTCCCCATGTACAGGTGGAACCTCCTGGCCCGTTGCAGGGCACAACTACATCATCTTCTCATGCGTCAGGGACATGTTCACCTCTCCCTAAAAGAGCAGTGCTACAGTTGTTCAGTTGTTTCTCCCTGTCACAATCCAAAGAGCTAAACATATTTTCATAAGGCTCTGAACTAAACTACTCCTTAAATATCTTCCCGTGGTGGACTGAAGCTGGGTCAGTGGAGAGACTGGTAAGAGGCATTGTGCTTCTCTAACCAAATGTATTTACGAGGAAGTCATTATGAGGGAGGCAGGGAAGAGGGGCTGGGGACGCTGAGAGAGTCCTTTCATTGATCAGATTATTTTTAGAAAACAAATTTCCCTTAATGCATTTATGGTTTGGGTGAGAAGAGCAGCTGGTGCCAATGTTTACAACTCTGAGTCACGTCACAAAATCTCAAGGTAGTGGAAAGTCTTATGAGCCTTGGACAATTGTCCCACTGAGCAAAGTTTGCCATGTTGTCAATCTCAGCTCTAAGGAACCAAACCTTCAAGTAAACAGCACCAGTCGTTCAGTCCTTGGGTGGACATTGATGACTATCTACTGGATGAGCTGGAGCTACACATTTCTGTAAAACACTCATTAGAGGCAGACACATAAAAGCATGAGCACAACACTTCAACAGCTGATGTGCTACGAGAAAGAAACTTGTGTGTTTCTGACATCATCAACTCCCTTTTCATATCACAGAGTTCAGTTTTCACCCTGGCCACCCCATGTTGTTTTCTGAAGATGCAGGACAGGAGAAACAGTAGCATCTCCTGCAGTGGTGTTTTACTTACAGAGTACTGGAGGCTTCCACATTCCTGCCCTGCAGAGGAGCAGAAAGGAAGAAGCAGGCGCAAGCTACATGGTCATTTAATCACTGCTTCCCACATCTCAGCCAAGTCCACAGGACCCTGACCTGCTCCAAATCCCATTTTCATCAAGGATCAGGCCCCAGAAGCACAGGTGAGCCTGGTCTGGAGGGACTGAAGCACAATTTTGGCCCACTCAAATGTTTGTTTTTCTCCCAGTGATCTTCTCCATCCAGCTTTGCATCCGCAAAGCAGACAGTAATCAATGTTCGAGTAGGAGAAGTGGAAGAAGCAGTTCTAAAAGGAACAAAATCAGCCTTGCAAAGCTTTTGTTGGCTTTGGGTTTTTTCAGCACGTGGCTTTGGCCAAACATGCACATAACTTGCAGGGCACTCGGCTCTGCTGGCCTTTTGTTTAGGGGGGGGGTGTCATATTTCTGCACATCTTCTGAGGGCACCATTCCACTCACTAATGTGGGATGGTCACACCCAGACAGCTTGTGGGATTAGGTCAACGGATACTCATTTCTTAATTGTTAGGAAAGGCAGCCCTCAGGGAGAAGTATTCAAGAAGTATGCAGGATTAACAGAGAAATCAAGGAGGACAATTCAAGAGAGGCCAGTCATGCCTTACTAAACCAGAAACCTTAAAAAACAGGCAAAGACAGACCAAAAGGATGCTGGTCATTGTGGAATATCTCCTTGGGATGGCACAGGGTGAGGCACTTTCAGTGAGGTTGTGCATTTTTGGGCAAGTTGAGGATCTGAGTCATTGCTTTCCAAATCCTTCTGCTCACTCCAGCCTATCAGGGCAAGTAAAATCACTGAATGGACCCAAATGTCTTTATAATCAACATCTGGCTCCAATAAGCAGCCCGATGGTCATGCTTTAACAATGTTTGTTCCAAACAAAATCTTTAACTAAACATTTTCTGAAAAGGGGTTTTGATAGCAGAGCTGCAATAGCTCGTGTTTGTTTTTCCTAGAGATCCCAGTTCTCTGGGGTTTAACTCATCCTCACACATTCTTTTAGGGCTGAAATTTGGTGAAGTAAAAGAGGTTTCTGCCATTACAACCTAATGGAGACATCACTGTGCTGATTTTTAATCTGCGAACTCAAAACTGGTAGAGCAAAAGAGTAGGTGTTTGTAGCTGTCATTTTCGGCTACTCTCTCCTCTGTGTCCAAGACAGGCAGGACAAAGAAAGCTACAGCAAGAAGAATCAGGATAGACATCAAGAGAGTTTTATAAAAAGGATTAGGAAGGTCAGGAAGAATATCCATTTTGGGACTCATGTCTTAGAATCATAGACTGGTTTGGGTGGGAAGGGACTTTTGAAGCTCTTGTCCAACACCCCTGCAGTCAGCAGAGACACTGCTACTAGAGCAGGCTGCTCAAAGACACAACCAATCTGACTTGGAATGGTTCCAATGATGGGGCAGACCTCTGCCAGACAATGATTCTGCCCTGTGACAGAGAGGGACAAGCGGACTTTTCAAGGTCCTTTCAGGCTGCTTACTCTGTGGTGCTGCCCTGCGGCCGGCAGCAGAGCCGCGTCACCTGTACACCAGCCACCGCCCCACACCTATCAGCTTCATTTGCAAAGGGCAGTCACCGGCCTGCTGGAGAATACAGCCCTCTGCAGAAGAGACATCCAGTCTCCTTCCCTCATACGGCTAGAAGCCGCAGTCAAGACCAGACTCGCCCGTCATCCAGGTTGTAAACTCCGTGCAGGAGGCCAAGTTCTCACTCAGTCTAGACGAGGCCGGCAGAACGGTGTGAAGCGTGCTGCGGCTGGGGGAAAGGCAGCTCCAGCCTGGCGCAGCCAGGAGCAGGGCTGGAAAGCACGTGGGGCGCAGGCTCGGCAGGCAGGAGCTGCCTCCTGACCCCCTCTGAGCTCAGAGGGTTTGCGGCTGTCACACGGGCTGCAATTTGCTCAGTTCCCAACCCTCGGAGGTGGGAAGCGTGCAGGTACACGCAGGAGCAGCGGGCACTGTGTCTGGCCCCGACGGTGACTCAGGCGGCTCGGCGATCCTGTCCTGCTGCTGCTGTCTGCATCATGGGGTTGCAAACCCTTCTCTTGCTTCCAAAATCACCGCCAAATAGACTTAACACATAAAAGAATAACTAATTCTAAAGCAGCTGGAAAGTCCTGCCTTTGCCTGCATCTGCTGTCACCAAAACATATGGAAACAAACCCCTGGTGTGCAGCAGCAGGAGCTGGGTCAGAGCCTGGCGGCCACGTGGCCTCCCCACCCTGTGTCCTGCTTCAGGATCCTGGGATGCTAAGGCTGGTAGCACTGGGTATCTTCCCCTCCTGGCACTGGTTTAGGCATCACAGCTGACCCAAGGGAGGAACAGCCAGAATTTGTCTTTATTTCCTAAATTTGTAAAATGTAAGAAAAAGTTACAAAAGCTCCCTAATACCCATTTCTCTTTCTACATTTCTACTCATACCCTGTTCTTTCCAACTACTAAATGCAACCCCAAGATTAAAACTGAGTTTAACATCTCCTGTGATCTCCACCTCCTGTGTTTTAGTTTTACACCTCACCCTCTCTGCAAGGTGGTCCTGGGTGAGATCCTGGACACTCAGTTACCCATCCACTAGGTCATCCACCACTAGGTAACACCATGTGTGCCATCCAGCCCTGCAAACCTTAATTTGCAGGTCTTGTTTTGTGACTGTCCCTTTCCCATGCAAGAGACATTTCCTGGCTTTGCCTGCAGAAAGGAAGGACACTTTGGAAAGCACAGATGTGGAGTCTGATTCCCATTTAGGACAGAGGGCCCCTTTCCCCTGTTCCAGCACTGCATAAAGGCTTAAATGCAAATGGGAACCAGGCCCTTGGAGGTCTCACTTTGAACAGGTTATATTCTTACCACTTTAAACAAACTTTTAGGAGAGGGGGGCAACTGAGTTTTAACCAGTCCAATATGGCATGGGCTGATGGCTTAGGCCTGATCTTTTTCTTGTTCCAGCATTTCCGACATCCTGGGCACGGCTGGAGAAGAGCTGGAGGGGAAGGGTCAGGCAGACAACTGCAGCAAAACAGAACCCCTCCCCCTCTCCCTTTTTTTTTTTTTTTTATTTTTAAAGCATTGGGTAAATATAAAGATACTGTATATGAACAAAAATGAAGCAAGTTCCACAGAGGATTTTAAAGCTTCCAAAAATATTCCCTCAGCCCTTGCCAAAGGTAATACAGCCAGACTTTCCATGGAAAGCATCATTGTGCATGGTGGGGTTCAAGGAGGTCGCTCTGCTTGAAGTGCACAAACAGCCAGCGCCCTGTCCTGTCCCTCCTCTCCACACATAGAAACAAGTGGCCTTTTTTTTTCGGCTTTTCCCGGAGTGGGGAAAGAAAGAAAGAAGGAAAGAAGGAAAGAAAACAACTTTCTTCCCTCAAAGGTTGTAAAGAATTCACCCTCACTAGCAAGCTACAGCTTGTATTTACAAGAAGCCCACTTAAGAGGACTTGGATGTTTATAGAAAACCTGGACATCAACAGGTTTGCTTGGGGAGTTCTGTATTTTTGGAGGGTTTTCCAAGCCACTCTTTCTTCCCCATCCCCAAACCACTGGCTGTAACAGATCCTGCAGTAAGGAGGTGGGAAACTCACTGATGCGAAGTTACTGCTAGCATTGCTACACCCTTCTCGAAGGGCTAGAAAATAACCTTCTTCTCTAAAGTAGCTGCTTTCCACCTAATTATCCCCAAAGCTTTGACTTGTAAACACCTGACCTAATTCTTTCCATGGGCAGCTTTTAATAACAGAAATTCTTCAAAAGTGTCTTTATGATGCATCACGCGGCGTTACCTTGTAAATAAGCTGTGAGCCAAGCCAGCGTTTTACAGTGCACCAGGAGAAAGACACTTAGTCACCAAATACTCAGCCTTAGTCAGGCTGGCAGAGCTCAGGCTGCATCTCAAATCCTCCTCCAAGCTGCTGCTGAGGAAGGAATGTCCTTAGAGCTTGTCCTAAGAACAATACCATATATATTTCCTTGCATTTTTGGATCACAAAACTTGCTACAAATATGTATTAACGAAGATGCAAAATGTATTCAGCACTTAGGTAGGTTGAAGGGAATGTAAAAAGGCAATGAAGGATGCTTGGGCTTCCTTGGCTCAGCATCACTGGTACAACATAGTACCAGTGACAAGCACACCAGACACTGGACACATCACAGGCATCCCAATGTCCTTGTGTAGACTGCATGTGAAGGTAACTGTGACAAACCCTAGAAGCCTCTCCAAGAGGTTAGGAGATTTCCCTGCAGCAACTCTACAAGCCAAGGGAAGAGCTGGAAGTGGAATTCCAATCTCCTCACTTCCTCATCCCATACTCCATCTCTTCTTTTGGCACTCCCATTTCACAGCTGATTTTGCAAATCCTCCCTATTTGCATTTTGGATTTATATATATTTGTGTAGGGCCATGCCCAAACCTGAAGTTGTTTCAGTAGTGCACACGCACACCTAAATTAGTGAATAAACCATATTTGGTGTCTGGGCTGAGCTTTGGTCCATCAAAGTCCAGTGTGACCCAGCAGAAAGGCACAGCCCTGGGAAGACCTTTCCTGGACTACTGTGTGCAGCTCTGAAGCCTGCAGTACAACAAGGACATGAACATATTGGAGTAGGTCCAGAGGAGACCACAACAATTGTGCAAGGGCTGAAAGCCCTCTGCTGTAAGGACAGGCTGAAAGAGTTGTTCAGCCTGGAGAAGAGAAAGCTCCAGGCATACCATCTGGTGGCCTTTCAGGACATAAAGGGGCAAGAAAGAAGGGACCGTGACTTTTCATCAGGATCCGTTGTGACAGGACAAGGGATGATGGTTTAAACTAAAACAGGGAGATCCAGACTGGAGAGAAAGAAGAAATGTTTTACCTTGAGGGTGGTGAGACCCTGGCCCAGGTTACTCAGAGAGGTGGGAGATGCCCCATTCCTGGAACCATTCCAGGTTGTTTTGGGGATTCTGAGCATCCTGCTTTAGTTGCAGCTGTCCCTGCTCACTGTTGAGAGGTTGGAGTACATAAACTTTAACAGGTCCATTCCACCCTAAACAGACTACGAGTTTACAAGAGCAAGGGGCAGAGTAGGGATGTAGGCAGTGCTGCCAGCTACTGCTGGCCTTCAGCAAGAGAGATCCAAGCTCCTGGCTGGAGGGAGGGAGTTAAGAAGCAGCCTGGAGAAAGAGTTGCCGAAATCATTGCAACACGATAGAAGCTCCGCAGGCCTTTGATCTCAGAGCTGTTCTTGAACTGTCACTTTAATGATGTGTCAAAGACTAAAAAGAGTTGAGATTAAGAATACTGGAGCCTGGGGAGAAGGAGAAGGCCATTTTAAGCCCTTTGGGTCTTCACTGGGTTTCTGGAAGCCTTTAGATCCTTACTTCGTGCTGTGTACCAACATATACCTGAGACGCAGGTCAGATGTGCAGTCCTGCACCGCAGCTTGCTGTACGAAAGGCCTCCATGCTCCCTGCACGGGCAGATCCCTGCCTGCTCCCAACGTGCACGTGCACGCTCGGCTCCAGCAAGCTTTTTTTTGCACAAAAGGCTGAAGTGAGTTGTTTTCCTGAGTTTTTCTGTGGGATGCTCTCCCCTTTTATCCCAAAAGCTGAGATAGGGAACGGGGTGGTGGCTGTGAAATAGGCAGGTCTTCCTTAAAGCAGCTTCAAGTGCAGAAAAGGCCGGGGGGGTTTGATCAGTCAGCGACTGGCAGGAGGACATTTGGGCTCTCTGTAACTGCATATATTTCATTAATATCCCAGCCAGCTTTAATGGCATTACCATCAGGTTAATCTACTTTAGATTAATGAACCCTAGTTTCAGCCAGGCAAGCTAATTAAGATGATTTTCTTTGAACTTGTTCTAATGAATGTATTAATATCATTCAGGGCTTCTTTTGGAGCTACAAGCATGGCCATGTTATTCCTGAGAAGAGGCCAAACATTTTTTATTAGGGAATCATGTGCTGTGCAGAGTCTGAGACTGCCTTGCCTTTGTTTTCTCTGTGCTGCACCTTTGCTCTGTCTGCAGAGAAAGCAAAGCTCTTTGGTTTGCAGATTTTGCTGTGGTTCCACAAGTCAGTAAGAGTTCAGGAGTGCTCTGAACATGTACAGCATTAGACTTTAAAAATAACTTTACTCTTGACTAGCTCTAGTCCTTAAAAAAAAAGCATTTAAATTTCTTTAAATGCTTAAATTTAAACTGCTTCTCTGCCTTCATTCCATTGGAGAGAGATTCAAAAAGCAAAATGGCAAAGCCATAGCTTTGTGCGAATGATGCTCATATTTGTATCACCGTTAGAAGAACTTTAAGGTTTCCTGGTTCTTTTCAGTTCAAAAAGGTCTCTGAGATCTATCAATCTAAGACCACCATGGCTGTTAAACTATGTCCTGAGGTACCCTATCCAGATTTTTTTTTTAACATCTCCAGAGATGGTGACCCCACTACCACCCTGAGCAGCCTATTCCAGTACCTGAGCACTCTTTCTGTAAAGACAATTTTTTCCTAATATCAAATCTAAACCTTCCCTGGTGCAACCTGAGGCCATATCCTCTCATTCTATCACTTGATAGCAGAGAGAAGAGACTGACCCATGCCTGGCTCCAGCCTCCTTTCAGGAAGTTGCAGAGAGTAATGAGATCTCTCAGCCTCCTCTTCTCCAGACTAAACAATCCCAGTTCCCTCAGCCACTCCTCATAAGACTCGTTCTCCAGGCTTTGTTCACCAGCTTTGCTGCCCTTGGTTCCTGAATGCCATTCACCCATCTGATGGTAAGACACACTTTGAGGCAGAAGCATTGGGCACAGTACCTACGGTAAAATAATGGCACATTCCCTGGGAAAAGCTACACCCAGCTCAAATCAAATCACATGAGAAAAGAACATATCTCTGTATGTGTCTCTGTGAAGTACTAGAGCAGCAAGGCAGGGAAAGAAAACTGTGCCCATCCAAAACCAATGCCAGCAAGATGGGTTGGCTCCCATCATAGTGCGTGGCTAGAAAGGTAGCAGAAATGGGAAGAACCCCCAGAGCTTGGAGCAGAAGGAAGATGGCAAGGAGCCAAGTCTGAGGTGTAGATAGTTGGGCTAGGTTGGCAGGCATACTGCCCTCAACCATCAAAGGCACAGCCCAAGTGCAATTAGACTTTCTAGAGTGCTGATGAGCCACAGAGACACAGCATGGCTGCTACACTTTTTCCAGATGATTCGGTGGCAACTTCCCATGTGGGTATGGCTGCAAGGCCAGGTTAAAGGCCAGAGTTCAAAGGATGGAGAAATAACTGCCAACTTGGTTCCTCTACAAGCTGCCTCGCACCCAGGTCTCTTTTGGACACTGCCATGAGAATCTTCCTGAGCTGTTGTTTTGAGTAGACATTAAAACTGCACAGGGATAAATGCTATGAGTTTGCTAAACCTCATGTGCTCTGTCTTCCTGACAGCCACTGTCCTACCCCACGTCCCTGGGGAAGCTACTGAGGAGACAGTCTTCTAAATGACACCTTTCTCCAGCTCCAAAGGCACCCAGCTTCGCCGCTCTCGGCCTCCCGCCATTCCAGCCCAAGGCTTGGGAGCAGCTTCCAAACCCCAGTCCCTGGATGTGTACAACATGAGGCTGGCTTAAATAAGCTCTTTAATGAGTTGTTACTCAGATGAATGAGAAAACCACAGGTCCCATCTCTCAGAGTCACAGTCCCTCACCATAAACATAACAAGCAGCTTGGAAAGAGCTCTGTATAAACATTGCCACACAGGTATCATTCAAAAATGGGGACTATGAGCATTCATTATTTTTTCTCTCCTCTAAATAAGTAGCTTGCAATCAGTGTGCCAGGCCAAGGTGGAGTTTATTTATAACTGCACATTTCTGATGAATCACAGGAGGAAATGCATGCAGACTGGAGACAAAAGTCTGCAGCCGCTAAACCAAATAGGAAATGCTCTTTACATCTGCCTCTTCAGTTGGCATCCACTTCCCCTCGCAGCCTCTCTTCTGCTGGGTAGGCCTGTTTATTTTGGGGCTCCTTTTGTTTGCAAAGCCAAACAGAGCTTCTGATTTTTTGGTATTTATCTCTTTTGTTGTTTGTGGTATTTTTTTTTCCTTTGTAAATAGCACTTCTCACTTATTCAAGAACCAAATTAATAACAGTGGAACTGGGATCACCTTCCTGCATAGAGCTGTTTACCCTCTTCAGGGAAAACAAACCAATGGAGTGGAAAACCAGGCTCAATAGAAGGATATAAAGGACAATGGTGGAGCAACCTTATGAGAGAATTCCTGTCTATTTTACATTAGATTTAAATATAAAATCATAAAATGGGTTGGGTTGAAAGGAACTTAAAGATCAACATAAAGGTGTCTAGCACTGAGTACTGTGTTAAGTTTTGGGCCCCTCACTTCAGAAAGGACTTTGAGGTGCTGGAGCATGTCTAGAGAAGGGCGATAAGGCTGGTGAATGGTCTTGAACACAAGTCTTGTAGAGGCTGAGGGATATGAGCTTGTTCAGCCTGGAGAAAAGGAGACTGAAAGGAGACCTCACTGCCTCTACGTATTTCTGAAAGGAGGTTGGAGTGAGGTGGGAGCTGGCCTCTTATCCTAGGTAACAAGTGATAGGGTGAGAGGAAATGGCCTCAAGTTGCACTGGGGAGGCTTACTTTGGATTTCACGAAAAATTCCTTCCCTGGGTCATCAGGCCCTGGAATAGGCTCTGCCCAGGCAGGTCAAAGAATGACCATCTCTGGAGGTGTTTAAAACCTAACAGTTGTGTACAGGTTATGGCTGGACTCAATCTCAAGGTCTTTTCCAACCACATGATTCCATGATTCTATGACTATATATATATTAATTAATTCAAAGTATTTATAATCAGTACAAATCACTAATTGGTTACTACTTTCATCTTAGCAATAAGTTTCCAAGTGACGGAATATCCAGTGATGTTTCAGTGTGCTGGTTTGAGG